>JAKTUW010000117.1:0-20599 GCA_030556915.1 Wickerhamiella qilinensis
CCGGACGGCGTTGCCGATTCGCCGGCCCAGGCGGGGGCCGCGAGCGCCCGCCTGCGCGCAAACAGGGCCGAGCGAGCGAAGATCGCCTCCGCCGCAGCGCCCTGGCGTGACATCGTCCGCGCCTATGAGGCCGGACACATCGACAAAGTCGTTGCCGAGCTCCCGCCGTTGCCGGAAACGCCGTTCCTGCAGCGCGAGCTGGTGCTCGCCCACCACCGCCAGCGCCTCGACAAGGTCTTTGCTGCCCTGGAGCGCGGCCGCCCGGGCGACGCGCTGCCCAACACGGCCGACGCCGAGGAGATCCTCGTCGAGCTCATCGCCCGCGGCTATCCTGCCAGACTCGCTGTAGACACGCCGCACGGCACAATCGTGGAGCGCGTGCCCCGGTCCAATGCCGAGTTATATACGTGGATCGCGCGGGCCGGATCGCTTGCCCGGCCGAGCTGAGTCGCCGAGTTTGTTCATTGAGCTGATTCAACTGTGCACTCAGTCGTTGTGGGACAAAAGGAAAAGAAAAAAAAAAAATTAAAAATTGAAAAGAATTATACAAAAGGCTAAACCTAAATGCAAGCTCAATAGTTTACAGCGTCAAAAAACAACAGCAGAGGCTATTGCGGACCCCGGCAAGATCGTTACAGCGCAAAACCTTCACAGCGCAAAAACGTCATTGGCCAGCCGCCGCCGCAGCATCCAGACCACCTCCTCAGTGGAGTATGCTACGTCGATGTCGCGGCCCCACGGGCCCTGCCGCGCGCGGTCCAGCAGCCTAAGCCCATCGCTGCGCGAGGACGACGAGTCCCATGTGTCCAGCGCCGCCATGAGAATGACGATGTATTTTGTGTCAAAATGCTGGATATTGTCGGCGTCGCCGGCCTGGGCCACGAGCGCCACGACCACGGGGTAATACTTGATGGGAAGCCCGGGGAACTTGAGCAGCCCATCTGCCGTCGCGGCAACCTCGGCCGCCGCGCTCGACTCACCATCGCGCGCTGCCGGCAGCGCGTCCAAGAGCGTGGTGAGCACGGCTAGCGGCGCAAGCGCATTCTTCACCGAGGTGGGAAGGTCTACCTGACGGAGGTTCGTGCTGCGAAGCACGTCCAGGGTCTCCTCGCTGCCCAGGGCTTCACTAGCAACCAGGAATTTTTCAAACAAATCCCACACTGTGTCGCGCATGGACACCAGGTCGCCTGCTTCGTGTAGCTCATAGATCGCCTCTGTGTAGTTTCCTGCCGCCTCTTCGCGCCGCGCAGCATGGCGGTGCAGAGCGCGCGTCGTATCAGCAAGGCCAAGCCGCTCCGCAAGCGCCAGCGCCGCCGAAGCAGATTCAGCCGACGCCCCGGCCAGCAGCGGCAGTACGGTGGACAGTACGTTGCGGGCAGGGAGGCTTGACATGTTTTCAAGCATGCCGAGTCCAGCGTCAACTAGGGACGGGGTACCGAGAAGTGACAGCGCGTGCTGGATGCCATAGAACTCACGCAGGCTGAGCGGGGCCCGCTTTTCAAGCACACGGGGTGACTTTTGGTATATGAATTCGGCAAACACGACCGACGAGAGCAGATCAAGGCGTTCAGTCACAGCCAGGGCATGCAGCACGTCGTCCTTGAACAGGGAGGCACTGGCATCTTCCCAATCCAGAGTCAAATCGACTTGCAGACTCGCCGTGGCAGTGGTGTAGTATTCAGGAAGCCGCTCGGGTGACGGGTCGGCATACATAAACAGGGCGCCAATGGCGACGTACCACTGCGAGGTTGCGCGGAGGACCGCATCTTGATTACCGTGGAGCAGGGCTGCAATGTGTACAAGCTGGTCTCGCCAGCTGGAGTTGGCGTCGTCCAAAGCTTCGGCCTCGGTCCGCAGGTTGATGGCCTGCTTGTGCCAGTCGCGGAACGCATACTGCCCGTCCGCAGGATACGACTCGAGCAGCTGAGCCACGCCAACCAGGACCTGCTGCACAGGGGCATCGAGGTCGTCCCAACCGGCGGCCACGCCCTGGCTCAGGAGGTTTTTGGCAAAGCCCAGGCGGCCCGACGCAATGCTCTCGGCGACCGCGCGCCAGAACCGGGGCGACGGGGCCGCGCTCCGGAGCAGCGCGTCCACCTCGGGCTCCGACCAGCCCTCGTCGGCCTGCTGCACCCAGTCGCGCACCGCAGGCACAAACGCGGGCGACGAGGGCGCCGCGCCCGGCAGGAATTTGAGCATGCGCAGCGCCTGGCCGACCAGCAGCGTCTGGTCCAGAGCGGCGGGGTCCGCGAGATGGGGCAGCGCGGCCGCCAGCAGGCGCAGGTACCGCGGGAGAAACTGCACGCCGAGCTGCTCGCGCTCCAGCGGCCGCTGCTCGCGCGCGGCGGCGTAGGCCGTCATCAGCTCGTGGGTGTCGCGGATGAGGCGAATGTGGACGGGGTCCGTGATTTCCGGAGCCAGCGCGTATGTGTCGGGCAGCAGGGGCTCTTGCAAGCTCCCCGCGTAGTCTGGCCGCAACAAAGGCGCCAGTCTGTCCCGCATTTGGGGTCTATTTGGCGGAGCTGAGGAAGGGTCGGTGCCAGGCGGGAGGAGCCTATATGGGTAAGTAGGTAAAGGTGGAAAAGCCGCTGGGAGTGTTGACGTTTGCGAGCCTCGCCCTTGTGGTTCCCGGACGAACCACCACCAGCCTGAGCAGCGGTTCCTAGCCCTCACGCAAGCTCTGCCGGCAGCTCGGCCGTCCAGGCTGCTGTGCAGACCACGACACCAATCCGGGGCAAAGAGTAAGCTAGCCAAGGAAAAAGATAGGTCTAACTCATGCCTCCCCCCAAAAGGCAAATGTTGTTCACAGGACTTGATTGGTGGGGTCTGCCCGTATCTCGCGGTTGGCCGCGGCAGCGGCCCCAGCTCCCAAAGGGTCTATTTCTGGCGCATCTGAGACGTTCTTCCATAAGCCGAGCGGCAGGGGGGAAAAGGGAGGTTTGCATCTTTCATCAACAATGAGAGTTTCCGGGCTGTGGACGGTGTTTGCGGCCGCGGGCGCCGCGCTGGCGGCACAGGAGCGGGCGGCGCACCCGGAGATCACCGGCTTGCGCGCTCGCGACGACAACAGCGACAGCGGCAGCGACAACAACGGCAGCGACAACAACAGCAGCGACAACAGCAACAACACCAGTGACAACAGCAACAGCAGCAGCGGCAGTAACGACAGCGGCGGCGACAGCAGCGACGACAGCAGCAGTGGTGGCGGCGACTCCAACTCGGGTGGCGGTGATGGCGGGCACAACGCCACGAGCACGGTACACACGCGGCACGGCCACAACGTGTCGCAGTCGGTCGACCCGCAGGTTCCCGGCGGACAGGTCGTGCTGGCCACGCCCACGTCGACGGCGTCGACGTACGTAAAGGTTGGCGAGTACGCGACATTCTCGTGGTCGTACACCAACGTGCAGATCTCGCCGTCGGCGGTCAACATCGAGCTGTTCTGCTCGCAGAACCAGCAGACGTACACGCTGGCGGCCAACCAGAGCGTGGACGACCAGCAGTACGTGTGGAACACGACGGACACGGACGAGGACTCGAAAGTAATCACAGCGCAGTACACGCTGATGATCTACGACTCGGAGCTGAGCCCGACGCAGGCGGCCGGCGCGGGCTACCTAACGCCGCTGCAGTACATTTTCGGCGTGTACCGGCCGCAGGCGTACGAGGGCTGGGTGAACAACGACAGCTACATCAACCGGGCCCTGGCGCTCGACACGCCGGCGGCGCTGGCGCTGGCGCTCGGCGGCGTGGCGTCGATTCTGTTTGTGCTGCTGTGAGCCGGGCCGGGCCAGGGCCGTCCTGGCTGGGTCGCGGACTGCGCGGCGGTGCTGCGCGGCCGTGCATTGTGTAATTTATTTGATGGGTAAACATGTGTATAAACAAAAAAACAGCAGCGGCCCTCCGCTGCTGCTGGTGTTGCTGATGCTGCTCCTGACGCTGCTACGGCGGCACCGCTGGCGGCACCGCTGGCGGCACCGCTGGCGGTGGTGCCGCCCCGCCCTGCCAAAGCGGATGTGGCCATGTGCCTATGTGGCTGTTGTGCTGCCATTCCGCTGGCCATTGCGCTGGCCAGCACTGGCGGCGGCGGCGGCGGTGGTGGCTGGCTTTTGCTGCGCTGCGCTCCGGCGTCCGAGGGCAGGCCCCGCAGGCCCGGGCACTCGGGCCGAGCCCGCCCGGGGGTGAGAAAACGGGGGTGAGAAAACGCGCCAGGGCCGGCCGGGCGGCAGGCCCGCCGAGCGTCCGGCCAGGCGCGTCATGAAAAGCGCGCCGGGTCCTCGTAGACGGCCACAAGCATCCCGTTGTAGACCTTGACCAGCACGCGCAGCCCCCGCAGCTGCGACGTGAAGCTGGCGTCCGGGCCCAGCAGCTGGCGCAGCACGGCGGCGTCGCCCGCGCGGGCCGAGCCCTCGCACTTGAGCACCGCGCCCCGCGAATCGACTATCAGCACGCCCTCCGAGTCCATACGGCCGAGTGTTGACGGAGGCCGCGGCGGAGGGGTGGTCTGGGGAGGGTGGGTAGTCAGGTTGGATCCGGGCCGGGCTGGGGGCGGACCGATCTCGATCTCCCTCTCAACGCGCGGGCTGCGGGCCAAGGTGGGCCAAGGCGGCGGTGGTGGCCCAGGTATGCGGGGGGAGGGCGCCCGCGCTCTGCTCTCGCCTGAGTCAGTGCGCTCAAGTGGCTGCTGGTGGCTGCTGGTGGCTGCTGAGGGCTGCTGGGGGCTGCTGGGGCAGGGCAGGGCAGGGGGAGTCTTCTGCCGGCGGTCCCGCTGTAGCCTTGCAGAGCACCTTGCAGAGCATTTCGATGCTGCGTCTTGTCGCTGCGTCTTGCTGCGGTGTACTGTTGTCTGTTATTATTTATTGCTTGTTGCTTGCTGCTTGATATTGGTGGGCCCTCGCAACACCCGCTGTTGTGTCTCCGCTCAGACGCACGGTCCCCACGACAGACCCGGAGGCGACACCACCGTGCAGCCAGCTGGTCCCAGCTGGCGTCTCGCGCGCGCGTCGCTTAGCGCTCTCTCTCCCTCCCAAGCGCACCCTCCTCCTCCCCCCGGCAGGCCACGCGGCCTTCAGCGACCGCACATTCACAGACTGTCCAAACCGCTCAAACCGCTCAAAACGGCACAGACCGCCCACACCTGACGCCCAAACTCGCTGACCCGCGCTTTCTCGCCGCTCTCTAGGATGTTGCTGGCCATTCTGGCGTTTCTGGTCCTCGGCGCCGTGTCCGTGTGGGCGCTCGCCCAGTTCGCGCCCGTGCACACCATGCCGCTGTACCTCGTCGTGCCGCTCGGCTTGTCCGTGTATCTGCCGCTGTCCATCACGGTGCTGGTGCCGGCGGACCTGCTGGACGGCGGCTTCGGCCTCGGCGACCACGCGCGGCTCGGCATGTGGCGCGTCATCTACTGGCTGGCCTTTGCCCTCACCTGGGCCGTGCTGCCCAGCCTCCAATTCTACGTCGAGAGCGGCTACTACGACCCCATGGTCAAGCTGCGCGACGCCCTGCGCTCCAACGTGCGCTACCAGCTCACCCTGCTTGCCGCGGGGCTGCTCGGTCTTATTTATATGGGCTTGTCCACGGGCCTGAATTTCTCCAACCTCAAGGCCCTGGCCGTGGCGCTGAGCCACTCGTACGCCCTGGTGCTGACCATCTGGCTGCTGGGCCACGGCCTAGTCAACGTGCCGCGCAACGCGTTCTACGACCAGGTGGACACGCGCCTCCACGACCTGTATCTGCACGCCGTCAAGACGTGCGACAACTACGCCGATGCCCAGTCCAGCTACGACGACGCCGTGGCCAAGATCGTGGCCCTGCTGCCCATAAAAACCCAGCAGTACAGCGAATGGATCGACGAGCTGGTAGATGACACGCAGAAGCACATGCTGCCCACCCCTGCGCGTCAGGCCCCCGTCTCGGTCTCGCCTGGCGACCTCAATGACGAGTTCCTGGCCGGCCTGTCCAAGCGCTTTTACCGTGAGCAGCATCGTGCTGTACGGTACCGGGCCGACTGGATCAAGCTGCTGCACGATGCAGCCTTTTACGAGGACGTCCGTGGCGCCCGTGATGGCGGGGCTGCCTCGGATGCCTCGCGCGGGCTCGATTTCCGCTTCTACACAGTTCCTTTCTGGCTCCGATGGCTCAGTCCCCGGGCGCTCCGGACATATTATGTGCATGTGCGCCCCATCCAAAGTCGCATTGCCGCTGTGCTATTTGCACTGCTCTCTCTACTCATTCTGGAAAGCGAGATAGTTTTTGGTACCTCTGCGTCTTTTGTCGACGTGCTGGTGCGCTCCACCGGCGGGCTGGCCCAGGTGCTGGTCACGGTGGGCCTGCTAGCGTATATGTGCTTCTGCACCGGCACGTCGCTCGCCAGCGTGCGGGTGTTCAACCTGTATGCTCTGGTGCACCGCGACACGGACCCGTCGTCGCTGCTGTTTTACGCCATGTATGCGTGTCGGTTGGTGGTGCCGCTGAGCTACAACTTTTTGATGCTGAACCGCGGCCACACCACCACGGTGTTCCAGGACTTTTTGGGCAAGTTCATCAACCTGACGCCGCTGGGCAAGTACTTTAACGAGCTGTTGCCGCGGTTTATTCTCGTGCCCATGCTGCTCACGTACTTTCGGCTGTACGACCGGGTTAAGGACTACCTTGGGTTTGGACTGGTGGACTTTGACAACGACGACGCGGTGACGAGCTCGGAGGCCGAGGGCCGCGACCTGGTGCGGCGGGCGTTGACCGACGCGCGCTTCCGGTACAGTCTGGACTCTCTGAGCGGTGAGGGCGCGGCAGCGGCGGCGGCATCTACGGCGGCGCCAACGAGGGCGGACGCGGGAGGCAGAGATGGGGCCGGCGCGGCTGGCCGCGGGCGCCCGGGTGAGGCGGTGTCGCTGCTTGACCGAGCGTCGGGCTGGTTCCGCTGAGCGGGCGGCAGCGTGCGGTGGTGGCGGCTGCGCAGTACATTAGGCTTGTAGATATTGTTAGAGGTTTTGCTAGACACTTTGATGGACATTTTGACGCTTGGAGGATGCCGACATTTGCCGGACACCCTGTTGCAGACCAGCGAGAATGTCTGTAGAGTATTATTGACTAGGATTATGGGACGTTCGGAAATCTACAACCGCTCTGCTCTGGCCAGCATCATTGCTTCACTGCGGCAAATAAGTTAGCGGGGCGGCGCGCCGCGCGCCGTCTAGATCAGCATGCGCTCGATCTTGTCGCGCAGCTCGTAAACCTGGGACTTGATGGGCGAGGCGTCGTTGGAGGTGACGGACGCGGCCACGACGGGCCGCGAGACGCCGCACACGCGGCCCAGGGCGACCTTGGAGGGCACAAAAACGTAGGGCACGTTCTTGTCCTCGCACAGCAGCGGCAGGTGCAGGACGACCTCGATGGGCTCGGCGTCGGCGGCCAGCACGATGAACTCGGAGATGCCGCGGTTCAGGGTCTTGGTGGCCTCGTTGGCGCCCTTCTTGAGCTGGCGCAGGTTCGCCGACTGCTGGACGACGTCGAGGATCTGCTGGGCGGTGGCGGCGTCGGCCAGCGGGAAAGCGCGGGGGTCGGACATGAGCGGCGGCGGCGGGTGTGTGGGTGGTGTGGTGAGCTTTGGTCGGTGATCTGAAAAATATATTTTTCAGCTGACTGTGCCTGTGAGAGCTGGGCTGGGCTGGGCTGGGCTGGGCTGGGCTGGGCTGAACAACAGGTTTGCCTGCGCTGGGAGCGAGGCAGGCAGGGTAACCCGCTGGCGGCCGCGCCCACGCCCACGCCCGCCACGCCTCCGCTCCCACGAGGCCTTCTTGGGGGCCCCTGCCTGTGTGTCAGCTTGCC
Organism: Wickerhamiella qilinensis; assembly: GCA_030556915.1. Lineage (NCBI taxonomy): Eukaryota > Fungi > Ascomycota > Dipodascomycetes > Dipodascales > Trichomonascaceae > Wickerhamiella > Wickerhamiella qilinensis. The sequence continues at coordinate 7,828 of JAKTUW010000117.1, forward strand.
CATCTCCACCACTGTCCATGTCGGATCTTTGCCCTGTCTACGCCGTAAGTATTTGAGTGCCCGCGCGCGCGCCGCGCGGGCTCGCGCGTGGTTCCCGGACACGCACTAACCGCAGCCCTTTTTCGGCGCACTCGGCTGCACCGCCGCGATTGTGTTCACCTGCTTTGGCGCCTCGTACGGCACGGCCAAGGCCGGCGTGGGAATCTGCGCCACGACGGTGCTGCGGCCGGACATGCTGGTGAAAAACACCGTGCCCGTCATCATGGCCGGTATCATCGCCATCTACGGTCTGGTGGTGTCCGTGCTGGTCTCGTCGTCCATCAAGCAGCAGCAGGCCCTGTACACGGGCTTCATCCAGCTAGGCGCGGGCCTGTCGGTGGGCCTGGCCGGTCTGGCCGCGGGCTTTGCCATCGGCATTGTGGGCGACGCCGGCGTGCGCGGCTCGGCCCAGCAGCCGCGCCTGTTTGTGGGCATGATCCTGATTCTGATTTTCGCAGAGGTGCTGGGGCTGTACGGCCTGATCGTGGCCCTGCTGCTCAACACGCGGGCGACGGGCCCGGAGGTGACGTGCGGCTAGGCGCTGTCGCCGGCGGGGCCCGCCAGCTAGGTGGCCGGCTGCGCAGCTCGCCTGTCTAGCTCGCCTGTCTGGCTCGCCTGCCTAGCTCAGCCGCCCAGCTGAGCAGCCCGGGTGGCCGCCACGCGGCCAATGCCAAACTGCCAGGTGCGCTCGCGCGAAACCGTCTGGACCGCCTCGCTCACTGCCCCAAAACCGCTCGCTGCCTGGGCCGGCCCTGCCCGGCCGGCCCGGCTACGTACTTCTATTATAGCTTTAGACTTTGACAAAGCACGTCCCAGCGCCGCCCCCAGCAGCGCAGCTCCAGCAGCCTGGCTTAGCTAGCTGGCTTAGCTGGCTAAGCTGGCGCTCAACGGGCCTCCTCCCACCACCTTATATGCCATGGGGCATGGCGCCGGCGATTCGAGCGGCGCGCATGTCGCGCGGGAGGGCGGTGGCGGCGACAGCAGCATCGGCGCCAGCGCGGCAGCGCGGCCTGTCGACGTACTACTCGGTGCCGACGCGGCAGGGCGTGGCGCGCGTGCCGCTGCTCAAGTCGCCCAGCTACGTGGGCTCGTACTCGAGCCGGGCCATGCGCAGCTACAACGAAGACCGGCTGTTTGCGGGCGTGCTTGATCTACCGCGGCTCGACGTGCCGGGCGCGATAGGCGACAGCGACAGCAACAGCAACAGCGACAGCGACAGCGACATAGCGACAGGCGACAGCGCTGGCGGCGACCGCGCCGGCGTGGCCGACGCCGGGGCGACGCCCGCGGCGCCTGCGCTGCGCCGCCAGGTGTTCAACTTCGCTGTGTTTGACGGCCACGGCGGCGCCGCCGCCGCGCAGTTCCTCGTCGACCGCCTCGCCAGCTACATCGAGGCCGCCGACATGGCGGCCGGACCGCGGCTCGGCGACGAGTACAAGACGCGCATCGGGGGCTACTGGCGCGCATGGCGCTCCACCGTCGACCAGTACGACCGCCGCCTCGCCGCGTCGCGCTTCGATGACCTGGCCCTGCGCCTGCCGCTCGCCTACCTGCAGGCCGACCTCGACCTGACCGCGGGCGACCAAGCCACGGGCTCCACCGCGACCAGCGCCTACCTGTACTCGCTCGACCCGGCGCAGCCGTTCTGGGAGCGCGGCGCCCTGGCGAACCTGACCGTGGCCCAGGTCGGCGACTCGCGCGCCATCATCGCCGACAACCGCGGCAACGCGCTCGCCCTGTCCACCGTGCACCACCCGTCCAGCCCCTACGAGGGCGACCGCCTGCGCAAGTACCAGCACGAGATGTACTACGAGACCGACGGCTCGCAGCGCTTTATGCAGTTCGCCAACACCCGCGCGTTCGGCGACTTCCAGGGCAAGGCCCACGGCATCTCCGCGGAGCCCGACATCACCACCTACGACCTGGGCCGCGGCCGCGGCAAGCTGCCCGGCGAGGAGGCCTTTCTCGTGCTTGTCACCGATGGCGTCACCGACCGCGCATCCGACCAGGAGATCGTCGACCTCGTCATCCAGACCTCGCAGACGTGGGGCGGCAAGCGCGGCACGCCCGCCAAGGCCGCTGAGGAAATCGTCCGCTACGTCGAGAACCTCGGCACCCAGGACAACTCCACGGCCATGGTCATCCGCCTGGGCGGCTGGGGCCGCTGGGACGACTGGACCGACCGCTCGGGCCAGCTGCGCTCGGACCGCCTTCTTTCCGGGTCGCGGCGCCAGTAGTAGCGGCCCAAAGCAGTCGTGCCGTCCAAGGCCTGACTCGACCTTGTGGGCAGCGCTCAAAAACTAGATAAATAAAATTAAAAGCACCTGGGGAAGCCCAGACTGGCACGCGGGGCATCCCCCCCTCTGTAGACTCGTTGTAAACTCGATTGGCCGCAGGCGGCACAACATGATAAACTTGATAAAGTATCTATATACAATGGAATACAATGCAATACATGCCCAAACGCCCTAAAAGAGCATGAAAAGTCCGGCCGTCTGGGCACCCCCGCAGCCATCGCGCGCTTGCTGGCTTGGTTCTCTTTTTTACGGAGACAACCTTGGCGGGGCAGCTTACGCTCCCTGCGCCCCGGCGCCCGAAGACCTCATTTTTTCGGTGTCGGCCGGGCGCGCGTCGGAGCAAACTCGCCGAGCTTCATGCCAACCATGTCTTCCACAACGGTGAACTCGTGGTAGGCCCGGCCGTTGTGCACCTGGAACTTGACGCCAACAAACGACGGCAGAATCGTGCAGGCGCGGGCGTTGGTGCGCACAGGCACGCCGCGCTCCTTGGCCTCCTTGATGGGCAGCGGCACAATGAACGGCACCTTCCACGCCGACCGCTTGAGCGCTATTGCCGAGGGCCGCATGGCGAGCAGAATCAATCAATCAACTGGTGTAGGGAACGCTGCTGACCGGGCGGGCACTGGCGAGCGTGGGCTGGGCTACGCGCGAAAGCTGGCAGTGGCAGCCCTGAGGCTTTTCACAGGTTACGTCAGCAGCGCCTGTGCTAGGTGTGGGTTGCAAGTGAAATTTCACTTTGGGGTGCATCCCGGAGTCCGTACCCTGAAAAGTATTGGCACCGAGTCGGTTCATTTCGTTTGATTGTTTGGGCATGGTCGCGGAGGCAGAAGACCCGAAGCATTCGGCGATATTAAGCCGGTTCCGGGATCTCCGCAAGCGCACGGAGGGCCAGGCCGCTAAGCGGCGGCGGACGGGCGACAACCAGGCGGCGGCGCCTGCGGCGGCTGCCGCGCCCGCGACCGATTCCGCACCTGCGGCCAGCCAGGATGACGCGCAGGTGAGCGCAGCAGACACAAAGCCGGAACCCGACAACGGCGGCGTGCCTACCGAGCCCGCGGAGCCTGCGGGGCTCGTTCCCCTGCCTCAGCCGGCGCGCAAGCGCGATCTGGCCGCACCCGCACACCTGCAATGGGCCGTCCCTCCCCTCCACGTTGCACAGACCGAGCGGGCGCCCTTTGCCGACCTGGGCGTGTCGCCAGCCACAGTTGCGCGGCTGCGACAGCTCGGCTTTGACGAGGCGTTTGCCGTGCAGACCGCCGTGATTCCTGCCGTGCTCAAGGACCAGGCCCGCCTGGGCCCGGACCCGCTCCCAGATGTCCTGGTGAACTCGTTCACCGGGTCAGGCAAGACGCTCGCGTACTGTGTGCCCATCGTTGACACCCTGCTCACCAGGGTTGTCCCGCGCATCCGGGCGCTCATCCTGGTGCCCACGCGCCCGCTGCTGAGCCAGGTCGTCCAAGTCATCGAGGGCCTGACCCGGGGCTCCACACTGCTTACCATGGCTATGCGTGCCGACCGCTCGCTGGCTAAAGAACGCGCAATGTTTGAGGAAAATGTCCCAGATATCGTGGTGGCCACCCCGGGCCGCCTCGTAGACCATCTCGCCGAGCGGCCGGATATGCTGCGCGACCTGCGTTTCCTCGTTGTTGACGAGGCAGACCGGTTGCTGGGCCAGGCCTTCAACGACTGGGCGCGTACCCTGGCCAAGGCGGTGCCTGCGGCGAGCCGTCCTGCCATGCTTGGGCCGTGGACCAGGCCGCCGCAGCGCATGGTCTTCTCTGCCACCCTCACCAGAGACGCAGGTAAGCTCGCTGCTCTCCAAATAAAGACAGTCCCCACCACTCCCCGAATTTTTGTAGTCGGCAGCGAAGAGGAAGACACTCACGAGTTCACTGTTCCTCACGGGCTCCATGAGAGTTTGATCCGGGTCCAAGCAGTGTCAGATAAACCACTCGCGCTTGTACAAGAGCTCATCGGCAAACAGCGGCTGCATCGAACTGTTGTGTTTGTCCGGAGCAACGAGGCAGCAGCACGCCTTGCTCGTCTCATCCAAATTATTGGCGCCACTGTCTTTGAAAAGAAGATCAGCTCTGAGCGCTGCTCGGGCGAGCTACCTATCCAGGAGCGTAAGAGGGCTCTGCGCAGGTTCGCAGAGGGCGAAATTGGCGTGCTAGTTTGCACGGATCTGATTGCTCGCGGCATTGACGTGCATGGTGTTGACCTTGTTGTCAACTACGATCTACCCCCCGGTGTGCGTGAGTACGTCCACAGAGTTGGCCGCACGGCCCGTGCCGGCACCGAGGGTCTTGCTTGGACATTTTCGGCGTCATCGCCCGAGCGGAAAGCCTTTTGGGTTATGCAAAACGAAATCAGTCGCGATCGCAGTATTGGCGTTACACAGGTCGACGTCGAGTCCGGTGATGCCTACCAACACTCGCTCAAGCTACTGGAGAGTGAGGTGTTGGGCAGAAACGGGCCCGAGCTCGCCAGCTGACGTTCCAGCTATTTATCACACGTACTTGAACATATTTATAAACAATGCTCTTACAGCTTTATATGCATTGGTGCCTCCTAGCGTCACAGCTTGGGCTGCCCCTTGCTAGCCAGCTCGGCTCCTATCGCCTTGTCCGCCTCGGCCCTGTCCCGGAGCAGCCGCCGCAGGATTTTGCCTGACGGACTTTTGGGTACTTGATCGAGTAGCACAATGCCGCCCCATAAACGTTTATAAAGAGCGACCGACGCGTTGAACCGGCGCACAATTTCGAACGCGTCAGAGTTTGGCTTGACAACGAGGTAGGCGCGAGGTAGCTCGGTCGTGTTGTGTTCGTCCGGCACACCAATGACAGCCGCATCGACCACATCTGGATCTTTGATGAGTAGACCCTCGAGTTCAGCAGGTGCTACTTGGTAGCCCTTGGACTTGATGAGTTCCTTGATGCGATCAACAATGTAGAACTGGCCCGACCCACTGACCACGGCGACGTCGCCTGTGCGGAGCCAGCCACCATCCACCAGCGTTTCATCGGTTGCTTTCTTATTGTTGAGATACCCGCGCATCACTTGGGGTCCGCGAATCCACAATTCACCGCGAACGCCCTTGCCTGCATCTTTGCCCGTGTCAGGGTCGACCAGCCGAGCCTCGGTGCTGGGCAGCAAAAAGCCTGCGGCGTCTTGATCGTACACTGCCTGGAATTTGGGCTCTCCGATAGCAGAAAGGGTGAATGGCGAAGTTTCTGTCATTCCGTAAAGTTGGAATATGCTGACGCCAGCAATGCGTGACTCCAGCAGCTTGATGGTAGTTTTGGACAAGGGCGCCGCGCCACTGCCCACGGCTCGCAAATACTTGGCGATCGGATACTCATCCAGAAGAGGAGATTTGGCGAGCAGCAGAATCATTGGAGGAACGGCAGCGAGGATGTTGATCTCGTATTTCACAATGGCTTCGAGCACGGTGTCGATCTCGAACTTGGGGAAGACCACGAGTTTTTGGCTCGTGAAGGCAGCAGCCCACAGGTAAGCCGTGAGCCCGAAGATGTGGCTCATTGGCAGGCAGGCACCGATCACGCCTCCACCTGGCGCAAATAGCGACTTGGCAGCCACGATCTGCAGCAGGTTGACGGCGACGTTGGTGTGCGTCGTGATCACGCACTTGGGCAGCCCGCTCGTGCCCGACGACAAGCAATAGTAGGCTGGGTGTGTGAGGCCATCCACAGCGATGGGCTCGAGCTCTGCGACTCTGTCGCCGTCGGCTTCGCCGTCGCGCAGCGCCCTCAGCTCCTGGACGATGTGCGAGGAGTACACCAGCGGCGTGTTCGTGGCGGCCTTCACGGCGCCCTCGAGCGCCGTCGCGCTCAGGTCGTCGGCGGCAAGCAACAGCGAGGCCCGCGTCATCTTAAGCTGGTAGGCGACCTCGTCGGCGTTGTATGCCACGTTGGCCGGTGACACAACCGCCCCGAGCGTCAGCACGGCGTGGTGGATGATGCGCGTCCAGATCGAGTTCGCCCACAGGACGGCCACCACGTCGCCCTTACGGATTCCGTACGTGTTGCGCAGCACAGCCGCATACCGCCGAGTGAGCGCCCGGACCTGCCGGTTGGTCAGGCTCTCACCGGTCCGCGGGTCGACGGCCACGATCTGGTCCGGGCGGTCGCGGACGTGGGCAGACGAGAAAATTAGCTCGACCGCGTTGCCTGCAGGAACAGACGCCACCGGCGGCAGCACCGACGAATACACTGTGACCATGTGCGCGGGGCCGCAGCTTGTTATCAAAAGGTCCTGGAGGAATACGGGCTACTTACTACCCCGGATTTTGAAGGGGGCCTCCCCCCGAGCCGAGCCGAGGTGAGTCACGTGATGCTTGTATCATTTCACGCGCCATGCATTTCGGGGTACGCCGTCGGCCAGCTCGTCATCTTCAAGTGCAATGGCGGACACAATGCCGGCGGTTTCGAGACCGCTCAGTTCATAGTCATGATCTCGCTTTATTCTAGTTATACTGTACGCAGGCAATTTTGGGCTATCTTGTACGTCGTCTACTTGGTCTTGCTTGGAGCACTGTCGCGGATGCCTCTTGGCTTGGCTTGCATTGGAGCCATGGCTTTCTACACTAGTAGCCCGGGCAAAGGAGACCGAGGTTGCCAGATTCGGTATGATCCGCCGGCAACATTGTCTCGGTCGTATTATTTCCACTGCTGGCAATCTTGCCGTGGCTGCTGATCAGGCGCGTAACAGAGCAGGCACTAACACGCTATCACTCGGGGACTGACCTGACTGCCTAGGAACGGACAGCCGAAACTAGCCATAATCAATATACCGCATCAAGTTGATATGGAAGCATGGTGGCAGTTGCGTGACTCCTCATCGGCTTAAAATCTAGATATTCAGTACAAAAGGCTAGCTCAAATGCAGAGAACCGGGGGCCAGCAGACGCTCGCGCTCGATGCTTCAAGTTGCTATGAAATCTCTGAGGAGGGGTCTGGTTAATTGCTCAGTCCCGAAAGATGGTTAACGATAAGGCACAGGTGCTTCGCCATATCTAAATGAATATCATCATCACAACATACCTTTTTGCTTTGGTTGCCCAGAAGGTAAGGAAGAAAAAAAAAAACAAACCCACCCAGGGCCAGAGGTAAGCTGGGAACGCTGGCTGACCCACGCGAGGTAGGTGTAGAGACTGGGCCGTCTCCAGATTGCACCGTAGAGCCCCGCACCTCGTCGTGCCGCTAATGGTGGGTGATATATAAGATCAACACGTAGATAGTTGGCACTTTCCCGAAGCTTATCGGCCCTAGGGGAGCCATACGGCAATGGCCCGCATTCTTTATCAGAAGCTATGGCGCCATGAGCCCTGCACGCCTTGGGCTGGCCCTTCTCCTTTCGTCAACCAGAGGAGGTGTGCTACATGGAGGGTGGTAGCTCGATTTTGTATTCCTCGGCTTTATAGAAGACAGGCTATGTATATTTTCTACTACAGTGCGTTTTTCCACCAGTTTGCTAGTTGTATGGTGGGCCTATCGCATACCGAACCCGTAGCGCAGCGTAGCGTTGGCTTGTGCTAGCCGCTGCCAGCGGCTGCGTCATCCGCTGCGCTTCCCTACATGGAATCCAGCGTCCAGCGCTGAATGCTATGCCGCACCGGGAACGTAAAGTCCAGACCGCTGGCAGCAAAAGGCGGTACAGCACGGCGGCGCCGGAGGTGCAAAGACGCTAAACCGGCCAATTGCCAGGCAGGGCCCCACAGGGCCGCCGTGAGCCGGAATTTGCAGGCTTCTGCTGGCAAGCTCGGAAACTGGGTTGCTGCCCTGCTGCTGGCGGGGACCTCTTTGGGCTCACCGGTATGCACCATCTCGCTCAGGTGCAGCGGTCCTGCAGGCAGGTGCGCACGCCGACGTGGGACTGACACGCGCGGCATTGGGGGTTGGTCCTTGATGGAGCAGAGGGGCCGCAGCAGAGTCTGTGGAGCATATTTGAGACGGGGCGGCCGATTTGCCCGAAAGGCGGCAGCGGCGGCAGCGGCGGCAGCGGCAGGCCGTTTATCAGCGCTTGCTGCGACAATTGCTGCAGACTGCCCACTATTTTGAGCGGGCGTGTGGTGGGTGGGCCCGGCCTTGGCGTGGCAAGCTCCCATCTGGATCTGACAAACCCGGGCTTGCCAGCCAGCCAGCCAGCCAGCCAGCCGGCCGGCGGCGGCAGCAGCGGCAGCGGCTGACACAAAATTGTTAAGCTTGGGAGCTGGGGTGCAGCAGCCGGGGGCAGCGATAGGTGCGGGATTGCGATTTGCACAGTTAGCTTTCTGACTCCTCCCTCGACGGCGCCGACTCGGATAGGACAGCGCCACGGAGATGAACTCGGATTCCAAGGCGGCGGTGGCGGCGACCGCGGGCGGCGCGGGCGCCGCGCGTGTCCGCAAGCCCGGCAGCGGGCCGCCCAAGTCGCGGCCGGCGTTTGTGCTCAAGCTGTGGCAGATGGTCAACGACACGGCCAACGGTGCGTACATACGGTGGATGCCGGACGGCAAGTCCATCCAGGTCGTCAACCGCGAGCTCTTTGAGAAGACGGTGCTCCCGCAGTACTTCAAGCACGCCAACTTTTCCTCCTTCGTGCGCCAGCTCAACATGTACGGCTGGCACAAGGTCCAGGACCTGAGCTCGGGCTCCATGCAGAGCAACGACGAGCACTGGCAGTTCCAGAGCCCCAACTTCCAGCGCGGCCGCGAGGACCTGCTCGACAACATCGTGCGCAACAAGGGCCACCGCCAGCAGGAGGAGGACGACGAGGGCCCCGACCTCAGCCGCATCATGAACGAGCTCGAGACCATCAAGTCCAAGCAGATGACCATCGGCGAAGACCTCTACCGCATCCACCGCGACAACGAGCAGCTGTGGCATGAGTACTACCAGACCCGCGAGCGCTACGACAAGCACTCACAGCTGCTCGACCGTATCTTGCAGTTCATGGTCTCGGTGTACGGGCCGCAATCGGGCAAGCTGCTCGAGATGGGAGGCGAGATGCCTGCTGTTGGCAACCCGCCGTCCAAGCGCCGCCTGCTCACGCAGGAGCCAGCTGACACGAGCGGCAACACCACGCTTAGCGACGACTCGCCCGAGGCCACGGGCACCTCCGCCCGCATCCGCGAGCTGCCCGACGGCGATTCTCCCCGGCTCGCGGCACTGCCCCACTCGCCGGGCAGCACGCCCAACCGCTCGCCTCCTGACACGCCGCGGGCGCTGCCCTCGAGTGGCCATTTTGGTGGGCCGGGCACGGCAGGCCAGTTTGGCCAGCTTAGCGGAGCCCCCGGCGTCGGCGGCAATGCAGCCGCTGCAGGCACCCCCAGTGGCGGCAGCGGCCCCAGTGGCGGCGATGGCAGCAACAGCGCTGGCGGCGCAAACGCGCTGGACCTTGCAACGCTCGCTGCTGGTGATGAGGGCAGCCGCAGCAGGTTCCCATCGCTGCCGTCCATCGATGACCGCCGCGACTCGCTTGGGCTGGACAGCGGGCTGTTCCCCGAGCTCGGGCTGGCCCCGGACCAGAAGGGCTACCCGCTGCCCTACAACACGGACGCGCTGGCTGGCCAGGCCATCATGCCGCCGCCACCACCGCCGCCGCCGGACATGGGCCAGCAGTACCCCAATGACCACCTGGAGCGGCTGTCGCGGGACCTGGCGCTGCAGGACAGCCAGCTGCAGCAGGTGCAGGACTGGATCTCCAAGATGTCGCCGCACCCGGGCGACGCGGACGAGGACCCGAACTTCGACGTGGGCGACTTCATTGTGGCCACACCGGACGCAGAAGCCGACCCGGGGCCGCTGGCCGCTTCGGCCGCAAAGCCAGCCAAGTAGCCCAGCCTGCTGAGGAGGGCCGGGCGGTTGCCCGGCCTGCGACGCACCGTGTCTTTGTAGCCAGCCGACCATAATAGCGCCCGCGGGCGGTTTACGTACTGATTCACTTTTATTCTACCGCTAGCCATCGACTTGCTTGTATCTCCGGCATGCCCAGCCGGCCGGCCGGGCAGGGTTGCACGCGGCGGCTGCATATGCTGGGACAGCAGATCATATACCAAATAGGCGCGTGCTTGGCATACAATTCGATGTATTACTGTAGCTTTTTGTGTGCGGCTGCTGTGCTGCTCCTGTACAAACCAGCACGCTTGCCCGGTGCCTGTGCGCCCACCCGGCGCGAGCGCTCGCGTGGCCGCAGGCGTTCCTTGTATATCCCTGATTTACTAGGCCCTCGCCATAACCTTGGTCAGCTGACTTGCAGCTGTTCATCTGCTGAAACCTAGCAAGGAATTCAATGTCCTAGGCTCGCACTCCCTTGTTCACTCCATTCTTTCCTATATAAGTAGTATTCTCCTCTCTAGTTAATTAAGCTCAAGTTTCTCTCTGTCGCCTCTCCACTCTACACGCTTCGTAGGATATCTGTACAGTCGGCCTCGGTGTGTTTGGAGGATTAGAGGACAGCCCAACTACACCCCGCCGCCCGCGTGCCACGTGACGTGGGCGCGTCGCGCCGCCACTGCATGTAAATAGGCGAACTCATTTGTGAATCACACCCCCATCGTGGCTGGCTCACTTCCCCTCCTCGCGCACACACCACCCACCCATGCGCACGTTCACGCCCGACGAGCGCCAGCGCATTGCCGACGAGCTGGCCCAGCAGCTCGGCCCCGAGTACATTTCCAAGCGGCCCGGCGACGGCGGCCGGCCGCAGATGTACGTCGAGGGCCACCGCACGCTACAGCTGTCCAACGAGATTCTGGGCTTTGACGGCTGGAGCTCCGAGATCAAGGACCGCAAGATCGAGCACCAGCACTGCGAGGGCGGCCGCTACACCGTCGCCTACTCGTGCCACGTGCGCATCACCCTGAAGGACGGCACCTTCCATGAGGACTTTGGCTTTGGCTCGTCCCAGAACGTCAAGAGCCCCACCCAGGCGCTGGAAAAGGCGCTCAAGCAGGCCATCACCGACGCCTACAAGCGCACGCTGCGCCACTTTGGCACCATCTTCAGCTGTGTCTACGACAAGGACTACCTCGCCGCCATTCCCCACGTCAACAAGCACCCGCGTGAGTTCGACGTCGACGACCTGCGGCGCCCGGAAAAGCGCGTGCGCGCGCGGACATTGCTCGAGGACGCGCCAGAAAAGGCCCCAGGAAGGACTTCGGAGAAGGAGAAAGAAAAAGGCTCGGGCGGCTCCGCAAGTGCTGGCCCGGCTAGCGCCCGGGCTGGCCGTGCTGCTGCGCCGTCTAGAGATAAAGATGGGCGCATGTCGCCAGCCAAGGTGCGCAGCACCCAGGATTCGGACTTGGATGGCATGTTTACGTCGGACTTTGACGTTCCTGACGAGGACTTTGATGTGGAGGCAGAACATGACGAAGAGGATGATGGACCAGTGTCCTTTTCGGATAGCGACAACAAGGTGATGGCCATAGAGGCGCCGGTAGATGTGCCGGCAGAGGTTGTGGCCGGGCCGCCCGTGGCCACGGTACAGCTTGCCGAGCCCAATTCGCAGCCACCCGTGGAGCCCGCAGCGGCCGGGGCCGAGGTGTTGACGCCGCGGTTTGTTAGCGGCAAGCGTGCCCAGGACGTGATGGCAGGCACGCCTGGCGTGGCCGACTTCGACGTGACCTTCCGCTCGCCGCACATGAAAACGTTCAATCAGGACGTTTCGGGCCCGGCGCCGCGGCCCGTTGCCGCAATCGGCGCCGCCGCGCGGAGCTACGGCTCGCCGCGGCGGTGATGTAGCTGTCGCTGGGGCGGGGCCTCGTTTTATTTATCTAGTTTATAATGCACGTTTGTTTCTTGGGCTTGGGCTTGGGCTTCGGCCTGCCCGCGTCTCTGACGCTCCCGGGGTCCCTGCTTGCGTCTCTGCCGCGGCCTGGGTTTCTGCCGCGGTCTCTGTCGCTGCCAGGCGGTGGGCGCACGGGCTGCTGGCGCGACGACCGCCGGGGCGGCAGCGCGCGGCCGGCCAGCTCAGGGCCGCCGCGCTCGTCTTGCGGCTGCCCGCGGCGCGCGTCCTCCTCCTGCTGCTGCAGCTGCGCCGCCAGCGCGGCGTCGCCGGTCGTGTCCACCTTCTCCGCGGGCAGGAAATCGCCACCCACAAACTCGCCGGCGCCCGTGGTGTCGGGCACGCTCTCCCACACGATCTCGGGGTGCCGCCGGAAGCCGTCGTCCGTCACGAGGGTGTACAGCGTGCCGCCCTGCAGCGCGACGGTAGAAAAGTGGTTGTTGCAGAAGAGCACGGCCGGCAGGCCCGGGCGCAGCGCCTCGTGCAGGTGCACGAGCCCGCTCTCGGAGATCTGCGACGGGTACGCGTGGACAAATGCGTCGACCAGGTCGAGCGCGGCGGCCGGCGCCGCGTCGGCGCGCTCGACCTGCGCAATGGCGTACTGCTCGTAGCTCAGGTCGCGGGCGGCCCGCAGCACGCCGGCCGCG
>JAKTUW010000118.1:0-20503 GCA_030556915.1 Wickerhamiella qilinensis
GCCCAGCGCTTGCACGGCGGCGTCCGCTGCGCCGGCCAGTCCGCGCTGCACGGCGGCGAGCTCGAGGGCGCCGTGCTCCAGTCTGCCAAGCTCGCGGAGCGCGCGCGCCTGCGCTTCGGCAATGTCGTCCTGAGCAGCGCGCTGCACTTCCTGGCTGCGGGCAGCCTGCCCCAGCACAGCCGCCAAACGGTCCATACCCGAGCTGAACTGGGCCAGCTTGGCGTGCGCCCCCTCTGACACGCGATCGACTGCGTGCACTTCTGCGCTCACTTCTGCGCTCAGATTGCGAATCGCAGCGCCCGCCAGCACGGAATCCGCTCGCAGCGTGCGCAGACTGGCATGAAGTGCCTCGGCGTCCTGTAGCGCCGCGATGCCGGCCGCCGACCGGCTCTGGAGGTCGGTGAACTCGGCGTCGAGCTGGTCCCGCACGGAGTGGAGATGCCGCAGAGACTCCATCATTTGGGCAAAATAGTCCGTTTGGATAAGTGTGATGTTGCGATACAGGTCGACTATGGCCTGCGACTCGAACTCGGACTTGTACTCGCTACAGATCACGGCCATGTGCCGGTAGTTCCCGCTGAACGTTGTCCACCATGTGGCCCGCGATTCCAGCAGCTGCGTGCATTCAAAAAGTCTGGCCTGGTCCGCACATACCCGGGGGTACTCGACTTGCGCCGCCTCGAACTCGCACACCGAGAGTTGCACGCCGAGCCAGGTCCGTTCCTGGATATCGCCGGGCACCAGGCACAGCGGCAGAATTGCCTCGATGGCGTGGTACATGCATTCGTGGTTTGGCACCAGCGTGTCGAGTCTCGCAATTATATCTAGCGACATTCGGCTGCCGTTTGTCAGTGTTGCCAATAAAGCAGTAAACTGTCGCGGCCCGCGAGCCTGCTGAACGTGATCCTGGCGGGGGGCCCGCTCTCATGCAGGTACGCGATCACACGTAGAGCTACATCGCCTGCCGGACGGGCTTCCTCAGCCAACAGCTATCTCGCAACCAACCTTGCCAGTAAGTCGCCATATGCCTATATACCTAATCTCTACGTAGTCTGAATTTGAAAGTCAATCGATTTCATAAAAAACCTAAGTGGGTCACAGGGCAGGTGGCCTACCCTGCCTGGCGCCCGCCTGACAGCCATCTCGCTGCTCGCCTCCCAGTGCCCTGGCTCGATTACTCCTCTCTGCCCAGTGCTCATGCCAATATGGGCAAGCGCAAGGCGCCACCAATTGCGCCTGAGTTGATTGCATTGCTCGGCGAGTATACAAGGAGCGAATCTCGGAGATCTCGAGAACAGAGCAGTGCCGTCAAAAGCGAACCCCCCGCGGTAGCAGGCCCGGCAGCGGACCTTGAATCACCAGAAACAGCGGCAAGGGAGGACTGGCACGACGAGAGCTCGGACGACGAGTGGGAGGATGTGGAAATCGGCGAGAATGATTTTGCCGCCGACTCTAGCTCAGAATACGAAGGCGAGCCTCGCGATTCATCAAGGGGTGCGGAGGACGTTGTTATTTCTTTTGACAAACCCGAGCAGGCTCCGGGTGGGCGGCGAGGCAGAGCGGTCCTGCCGCGGTCAACCAGGGTCGCGATCCATTACGTAGAGTTGGTCCTGTTGTTCTTCCACACGCGACTGCGCAACCAGTGGACGTTTGATCCCCGGGTGCGCCAGAAGTTCGCCAACTTCCTCCCGCTGCAGGTTATGCAGGAGTTGCATCCACCCGCACACATTCAGGGCTACCTGAAAACTAAGAAGCTCCTGGACGGGCTGCGACATGCTGCCAAATTTTACGTCCAAAAGTTCAAGATTAGCGAGGGTGGGCTTTACGCGGTTGCCTGGGACGAGATCGGCGATAGTGCACGGTTTCGGCCGTCACCGCTGTCAAAGGAGGACTATGTAAACGCAATAAGGCGGATGCTTGGCTCCAGAGACGTATTTTGTCAAGGATTTTGTGCCCTACTAAGGGCTGTTGGCCTTGAATGCCGTTTGATTTGCTCGCTGCAGCCTCCTGACTTTATGAGCCCTGGGAAGCGGACTTCGCTGCAGCGCCCGCAGGACAGAGCATCGTCGCCCCGAGAAAAATCTAAGGAATCCCGGTTCCCAATTTACTGGACAGAGGTGTGGGATGCGACTGATGAGGCGTGGATTTCTGTAGATCCGCTGACCGGGTACATTGAGAAAATCACCCGTAAATCTGGGCTTGAGCCGCCAAAGTCGGATACACTAAACATTCTCAGATACTGCATTGCATGGTCTCAAGATAATTACGCACGGGACGTAACGCGCCGATACGCCAATCAGTACAACTCGCGGGCGCGGAAAAAGCGCCTTGCCTTTGTTGGATCCAAGTATGCTATTTATTATGAGCAACTGTTAGGGCGGTTCACCCCGGTCCACTATGGGGAGCGGGACGTCAAGGAGCTGCGGCAGCTCAAGGCACGCGAGCAGGCGGAAGGTTTTCCAACGCGGATCCAGGACTTTGTCGGGCACCCATACTATGTCCTGGAGCAACAACTGCATAGAAACGAGCTTATGGAAAATGCCAAACCAGTTGGAAAGCTGGCGCTAAAGGGCTCGGTAGTAAACGTATATTCTCGAAGCGATGTCAAAGTCGCCCATTCGGCTCAGACTTGGTATCGTCGTGGCCGGGTCATTAGAGATGGTGAGCAAGCTAAAATTGTGCGGCAGGTCACTGACAGGCTCTCTGATGAGGTCAAGCAAGTGGGGTCCTACACCATTGACCAAACTGCTCTCTATGATCCCGGGGCTGTTGGGCCCGACAATGTTGTGCCTAAAAGCCAGTATAGAACAATTGACGTTTTCACGCCGTGGATGGTTCCCCGTGGAGCAGTGCATATTCCTACCAAACTCGCCGCTAGAGCAGCCAAAATTCTTGGGATCGATTATGCAAACGCTGTCGTGGATGTCGAGTTCCAAGGCATGCGCCCGAACTCCAGGTACCAGGGTATAGTCGTGTCCAAGGTGTACGAGGAGGCTGTTCGCGCGGTGGAAATGGGCCTCTATGAGCAGGAGATCGAGTATGCCAAGATAGAAGAAGAGCTTAGGCTCTTGACGCTGTGGAGGCGGTACATAGTTGCAGCGAACATCCGAGCCCGCATTGACGCTATGAACCCCGAACTGGCGGGGGTCGAGCTCCCGCCAAAAGGGCCGCCAGCGCCGAAACAAGAAAGGATAGAAGGACATGGACCAGATATTTCTAGTGCAGCAGCGACTTCCTCCTCCTCAGTAAACGCCTCCGCCCCAAGCGCTCCACCTGAGTCTTCGGTTAGCGTGCTGAAGGCATCCCCGCCAGTACCTGTCGTTGGCCAAGGCAAGACCACCGTAAGTATCCCACTTTCTGAGCTGTTAGGAGCCAGCGGGACGGTGCGAGTCTTGGAAAGCCGTACCGCGCAAGCGCCCCAGGCAAGCAAGCCCGCTGCAGCAACGTTGCCAGGCCCGTTCAAGCCTCATGAGGAGCAGCAGGACTCAGAAGAAGAATTTCCCGATATGCTGCTCGATGAGCTCTCTGAGTCAGAGTTTATGAATGACGAATAAATACCCTCAAGCTAATAAATAATGCAAAATAATGTGCCGGAGGGCCAAGCAGCCGGTGCTCGCCTACTCACTACCCCGCTGCCTCTTACGCAACGCCTTGATCCGTGCGTGTTCCTGGAGCCGTTTCTCCTCGGCGGTGTCCTCTCTCATGCCTTGGAGACGGCTGTAGTTCTCCTCGGCAAAGATCTCGGCCCCAGTAGCCTCCATATCGTCACTGTCGTCGTCGGCGTCACTATACCCGCCGCCGGAGCCGCTACGGCCAAAGATCTTTCTGATCTCGTCCCTATAGTCGTAGCCCGAGCCGTCCTCCACCTCGTCGTCATCAATGAAGTCGTCCAGATCCGAGTCGCGGTCCCCACGCTCCTGCAGTTTCCGTTTTTTAGCAAGTCGAGCGGCCACTTCTGGAAACGGCTTTGCGGCAGGCGCCGGCCCCGAGGAACGGGGCCGGGTTGGCAAGGAAGAGGCTTGCCTCTCCAGGGCCCGACTACTGCGCCTGCCTGCGACCGTAGGGCTGGCCGGTCGGCCACCGGGCCCGGCGCTAGGCTTGGGCGGCAGCTCGGGCCCGCCTTGCGCGGGCGGGCGGATCTTCTTGGCAGCGGCCTGGGCCCTGCGTGTGTCTTTGGTATTTATGGTGACCTTGAGCTTGCTGGTGTCCACTTTCTCTGCCTGTTTCATAATGTCTTTGAAACTGATCTTCTTTTTGCCGCCGCTCGGCGCCGGCGGGGGCGATGCTCGCACGTGCTTTGAAACCTGCCTAGCCGCGCCGGTGCCTGAGACGGGCTGCGAGGCCTGTCTGCCTGCCAGAGAGGGTACGTTTCTGCCGATGACGGCGGAAGGCTTGGCCGCCGGCCCGCTGGTTTGCCCACTGTTCGGTATTTTAGACGCCTGCTGTGCACTGGAACGGGGCGACCAAGCGCTGTTAGCGCCCTTAGCAGCATTACTGGAGATATTCGCGTCTGGATTCGCTCCGGTCGTTTTGAGCACTGTCAGCCCGCTGCTTTGCCGCGTTTGTTGCTGGGCCGGCTGCGCGCTGCTCGGCGGCTTCGACGGCGGCTTGGCCGCAGCGGCTGCTCCAGGCTGGGAAATCTTTTCAACGGTGCCCTCCCGTTTTTTACCGTCTTTCGCTGCAGCAGCCCGGCCGCTTGCCATCGCCAGCATGGAGCTGAACGACATGGCAAACGAAGGCCAGATGCAAGTTACGGTCTAACTAAGGAAGAAAGATCCAAGATAAGCAGCTGGGAATGCCCAGCATGAGCGCGTGACTCGACGGGTGGTGGGGCTTTGGACTTCGAAGGTGGGGGGTGCCCGGAAGTGGGAGGTGTTGCACGGGAGGTGTGGGATGGGCCAGCGCCAGCGTCCCAGGACCTGCGGGGAGGTTTGGTGGATGTGTGGTAACTGCATTGTATATGTATAGTATGTGTACAGTATATGTATAGTATGTGTACGGTATATGTATGGTATACGTAAAGAATATGCCAGAGCCGCCGTGTCCTGCTTGCTTTGGCTGCTCGCTTTGGCTGCTCGCTTTGGCTGCTCGCTTTGACACGCAGCCAGAATCGAGGCTAATAGAAGCGCCGGTATTGGGTCATTTTGCGTCGTTAAATATTATACACGCCACTTGGGGACACCTTCTCCACCAGGGTAAGCCACCCGAGTCCCGGACTCAAGCCAGGCTGATGCTGCCTCGGTGCTGAACCACCCCCAGGCTGCCCAGCACGTAAGACAGAGCAAGTGGCAGGTTGTCGTTGTCGATTAGCTTTTGGAGATCGCGCGTGTTGATGGCCTTGTTCACGTCCACAACCGCCCGGGAAGCGTTCTGGGGCCATTTCAGCGACAATGTAGCTCCCGCCCGCGGGACGCTGGCATCCAAATGCAGATCGCCGTCCAGGTCATGCACCACGATCTGCACGTCGGTGGTCTTGAAATGCGCCGGTTTATCTCTCAAGTCGATGGCGTCGGCAATCGACAAGTCATTTTCGTTGAGCTGCACGATCGGCGGGCTCCGCGTCACCGGGTCTATCAGGCTCCACAACTGCCGAAATCGCCGGAGATGGTCGAGCACGCTCGGTATGTCCTGCGGGGTCTTAAGAGGAATCTGCGAGATTTGTACCAAGTCGCTGGAGAGCGCGTTGGCAACAATAACGTACAGGTCGTCTACGTCCTGTCCCTTGTTGAATGCAGGGTGCCGCTTCACCTGGAAGCTAGACTGCACGTTGGCGGCATCGTACTTGATGTCCGAAGAGTCGTCGATCACGGCGTCCAGCTCGAGGGCCAACAGCCGGGGCACAATGACCGGCGGCTCGAGCTGCAAAATCAGCTCGGCACGGGTGTCGATAAACGCGGCCGTGCCGCCGCTGGCCGCTCCGCCTACGGCACTCAAGCCATTAGCGCTACCGTTAACGGTGCCGTTAGCACTGCCGTCAGCACTGTTTGCGTCCGCGTCTGGTGCAGAGACGTCAGGGCCCGGCGTGGAGCCGTCGCGACACCGAAGGGCATACTCTTTGCGCGTACCAGACTTGACGTCCACAAAGGCATATGCCTTGGCCGTTTTCCCGCCAAAGTACCAAAGCCCTAGGCCGAGCCGCGACGGGTTGATCTCGAGGATGCCGTAGCCCGCGAGCGGGCCTGCGCCGGGTTGCCGGGGAACGTCCTCAAAAATTGCTGCCGCAGTCGAATCCAGTGCCTGGAAGCAGTCGACGGACTTGGTAGACAGGCGGTCGCACCGCGACAGGAAACCAAGGATGTCAGCGAGCTGGTCGAGGCGCGGCTGGCGCATGCTCTGGAGAATGCGCTCCTCAGGCCGATGCTCCGGGCCCATGAAGCGGTAGCTGTTGGCGACCGACGAGCTTGACGCAAGCGACACGGACACCTTGGCGACCGCGCCGGCGACGAGATCAATGTCGATGACGACAATCGAGCCGCTCAGGCTGAGCCGCCGGCCATCGGCGAGGCTGTCCTCGAACGTCTCGAACTGGTAAAGCGAGCCCAGCCGTTTGACGTTCGGTTCGCTGAACTTGCCTGGCACGGACCGGAAGAAAGAGGCACTTTTTTCCAGCTCCGCTTGGTAGGCCTCCATGGCTTGGCTAGGCTAGCTTCGCTGACGGCAGACGGACAAGCTTGGGAGCGGAGCGCCTCCACCCGTTCGCTCCCAAGTCAGGCGAAAGCGTGTGTCCGGGTACAGGTGATGCCCAAGCGCGAGAGGTGCGCCCACAAAGAGCAGTCCTAGAAAGTGCTTGCGGCGGTAGAAAGTTAAACAAAAGAAATAGGAGCCAGATTACAGTTAATTCACTATCACGTAACTTTTTGCGGGTTTTAATTCTACTAAGGCAGTAGGCATGCTATGCCGGCGGGCGAACCGGCTCGGATCGAGGCGCCTAGCGAGGCTCGGTCAGGGCATCCGCGCCCCCCTCGTGGCTTGCCGTATCGAAGCTATCAGGATATTCCTTCATCAAACGGGCCAGTTCGTCGCGCTGCCTCAGTAGCGTCGAGGGCATCTCGGAATAGACGTCGGAGAACAGGTACTTGAGCGATGGCTTGCGCACCTTCTCGGCGGCCGAAAACTCTTTGAGGACCTCGCGCTTGAGGTCCTTGCGTGCGGCAGCCTCGAGCTCATCAGACCACAAGCCGCGCAGCTCCAGCCACTTGCGGAACCGCGATAGGGGGTTGTCGTAGCGCTTCCAGTCCTCCACCTCCACGCGGGAGCGGTAGGCAAACGAGTCATCCGACGTGGAGTGGTGAGCCACTCGGTAGGACATAGCCTCAATCAGCACGGGCCGCTGCTGCTCAATAGCAATGCGGCGGGCCTCAGCCGTCACGCGGTACATGGCCAGCACGTCGTTCCCGTCAACCCGGATGGTGGGCATGCCGTAGCCGAGGCCACGCGACGCAATGCCGTCGCCCCGGTACTGCTCGAGCGTAGGTGTGGATATGGCGTAACCATTGTTGCGACACAGGAAGATTGCCGGGCAGTTGCGCGTGGCGGCAATATTGAGTCCCGCGTGGAAGTCGCCTTCGGACGCCGCGCCCTCACCAAAGTAGCAGATGGAGACGGCCTGCTTGCCTTCAATCTTAAGCGCGTACGCCGCGCCGGCCGCGTGCGGAATCTGCGAGGCCAGCGGGCTCGATATTGGCTGTACGTTGAGGCGCTTTGACTGGTAGTGCACGGGCATCTGCATGCCGTGGCCCTCGTCGAGCGCGTTGCCGTAGAGCTGGTTCATGATCTCCTTGAGCGTCATGCCGCGGTGGTAGAGCGCTCCCTGCTCGCGGTACTGGCAGAACACCACGTCTTCCAGCGTAAGCGCCGCAGAGCTGCCCACGGAAATGCCCTCCTCGCCAGCCGAAACCATGTAGAAGCTGAGGCGGCCCTGGCGCTGGGCGTCGTACATGATTGTGTCGAGAATGCTGATCAAAACCATGTCTTTGTAGATCTTGACGAGCTTGTCGTCTGCCAGCGGGACCTGATACTCCGTGTCGAGCTGCTGGCCGTCGAGATCAACCAGTCTGTACGTATCGAGCGCGGGCGCGGCTTCGGGGTCAATGAAGCGCGCGGCCTGCGTGAATTTGCTGTGGACACTTCCCGGAAACACCAGCTCCTTGGCAATGATGTCTCGGGGCTGCTTGACCCGCAGCAGGCGCGCTGTGGAGAAAAGTCGGGCGCGAAACGACATGGTCGGCTATGCACGGTATTGGAGAGAAAGTGTGGGGAAGGGGGACAGGTGGGAACGCTGGGGTCGATAGCCGGTCACTAGGGTAGGGTCTGGCCAGGCTTGATCTGATCCGATCCCAGCGGCTCAGACACGCGCGCGCACACATGTGCGCGCTGCAAAAAAGCGCAAAAGCCAAGCGGCCACGAAGCCGCCAAGGGCTGTGAAGGGCCTCGATCTGGGAAAGGGGGGCACAGACAGACCACCCACCTCGGAGCGGGTTGTGGCCGGTCGCGGGAAGGTGCAAGACACAACTGTGGGCGGCTACCTGAGAGCGCCATGGGTTAGCGAATTGGATTCGCACATACCATATGCCTGGCTGAAGGGCCTAGCCAGAAACCAAAAACGAAAAAGAAAAGAAAAGAAAAGAAAAAAGAAGAAAACAAACAAGGGGCTTTGGTCAGGATGTAGCGATTGTAAAAGCATGTAAGCTAAACTAGCCTAGCCCTAGCAAGCTTGTTCTCAGCCGGGCTGTAGATTTGGCCGACTGCTGATGTTACAGGGAGAGATCAAGTCCTAATAGTCCGTATACTTGGAGATGCCCCGATGATGAATTCTGAGTACAAGATTTCACTTTTATTATTTTGTGGAGCCTCTCCTTTTGCGCTTCGCTTCGCTTCGCTTCGTTTCTCCCTTCGGCTGTTCCATTATGCAGAGACCAAGGGCGAAGCGCATTTGAACACGGCAGCTCCCACCATTTCTGCTGCCCGCTTGGCGGCCAGCTTTTTTTTCGTGCAGGTTGGGCTGCAGCGTTTGTGATTTGGCCGGTAATGCCCGTGGGCGCCCGCCAAATCCCAGGTAGATGTGCACGTCCGTTGCACCTGCCGTGAAATCCTTGTTTGCTCAATCTTCAGAATCCGTCAGCGTACAATAAACTGAGGAAATAAGAAAGAGCCTGGTGTGCAAAACCGCGCAGGGCCGTTGTCTCAGCCGGCTTGTCTCAGGCATAGGGCGAGCCGCCTAGCCCTGCATGCGCGCGCGTCGAGCTGCAGGCCTGCCGCCAACTGCCACCCCGCCAGCCGCGAGCTGGCCTGGGAGTTGTCAGCACAGGGCTGTCGCAGAGCTAAAAGAGTGGGCTCGGTCAGCAGTCGCCCTGGGGCAGATTGGCCGTGGTAACCACTTTCAGTCCTGCGCTCCGCGTAGCTGGGTTTGTCTGCGTGCGCCCACGCAGCTAGCACGGGCGGGCCGTGGAAACAGCGCCCGAAGCAGGCGCCGGGCAGGTGCCAGGCAGGCAGAAGCCTGCTGCACGTGATATTACCGACACCCTCCTTACCCTGCATGATCAGACTGTCGTGCATCAATCTTATCGAGCAGCGTCTCGTCTCGCCAGGTTCTTCCTGCATGCCAGACACACCGGACATTTCCTCGCCGGCGTCGGGCGCGGCGGCGTCGCCGCCGCTGCACGAGAACAGGTCGGCCGCGTCGCGGAGAAAACGCAGCTCGGTCGTCGTGAACTCGCACGTCGGCTCGCTCGTGGGCTCGCAGGGCCGCCAGGGCTTTGCCGACTTCATGAAGCCGCGGGCCGACCAGGTCAAGCTGTACCTGGACGTCGACAGCGAGCACGAGAACCACGCCATCGACGACGGCGACGGCGGCGTGCTCAATACGGGCCTGCGCGCCCCGCGCGAGGCCGCGCGCCTGCTCCGCGAGCACGAGGACCTGCTCATCGACAACAAGCGGCTGCCCCGCCGCGTCTCGCAGTCGGGCCGCTACGACGAGGCTGTTTCCGCGCCGCGCCAGATCCCGCACACAAATTACGGCACGCTGCTCAACGCGCCCGGCAACGGCTCGGCCGTGGCCTCGCCCGCGCTGTCGGCGTCGGCGCCGGAGACGTCCGCAGCAGCGGCAACGGAGACATCCGCAGCCCTGGCCGGGTCGCCCCGGACAGCCGCCGACGAAATCGAGGACGCCTGGGAGGCCGCGCTGCTCGAGGGCTCGCTGCACACAAACGTGTCGCGCGAGCTGCGCGTCATGCTCGTGAACTCCGTCCCGCTGGCCATCACGTTCTTCCTCCAGTACTCGCTGGTCGTGGCCTCCATCTTCAGCGTGGGCCACCTCGGCAAAAAGGAGCTCGGCGCGGTCTCGCTGGGCTCCATGACGGCCAGCATCACTGGCTTTGCCCTCATCCAGGGCCTGGCCACGTGCCTGGACACCCTGTGTGCCCAGGCGTACGGCGCCGGCCGCCCCGACCTTGTGGGACTCTACTTCCAAAAATGCGTGGTCATGACCCTGCTGTGCCTCATCCCCGTGTGGCTGCTGTGGTTCCGGGCCGACGTGCTCCTACAGCTCATTCTGCCCGAGTCCGAGGACGAGCTCATTCCGCTTGCCCGCCAATACCTGCGCATCATCGCCATTGGCGTACCGGGATACACTCTGTTTGAGTGCGGCAAGCGGTTTCTGCAGGCCCAGGGCATCTTCCACGCGTCGACGCTCGTGCTTGTCATTGTCGCGCCCATCAACATGGTGCTGAACTACGCGCTCGTGTGGAGCGAAACGTTTGGCATCGGCTTTGCCGGGGCTCCTCTGGCTGTCGCCATTTCCGATTGGATGATGGCCATTCTGCTGGGGCTCTACGTCGTGTTTGTGGACGGAAGAGAGTGCTGGAACGGATTCACGTGGAAAGTGCTGCACGGCTGGTCGCCCATGATCCGCCTGGCCATTCCCGGCGTCCTTATGGTCGAGAGCGAGTTCTGGGCCTTTGAGGTGCTCACCCTCGCGTCATCGAGGTTCGGCACCGCGGCCCTGGCAGCGCAGTCAATCCTCTCCACATCCGTGTCGCTGGTGTACCAGGTGCCGTTTGCTCTGTCTATTGCGGGCTCCACGCGCATTGCCAACTTTATCGGCGCCGGCCTGAAGGAGCCGGCAATTCTGGCCTCTAGGGTGACTCTGGGCACCTCGGTAGTGCTGTCTCTTGCGGATGCAATTCTGCTGTATTTATTCAGGTACCCCTTGGCGAACGCTTTCACCAATGATAGAGAAGTCTTGGCAATCACCGTCGCGGCCTTTGGCGCCTGCGCGCTGCTGCACATATTCGACGGCGTGGACGTTGTGCTAGGCGGCATCCTGAGAGGCCAGGGCGAGCAGCGCATCGGTGGCTACCTCAACTTGATGGCGTACTACGTCGTGGGCGTGCCATGTTCGCTGCTGTTTGCCTTCAAATTCCACTGGGGCCTCGAGGGCCTGTGGGGCGGCGTGGCCGTGGGCCTGGTGGCCCTGGCTGTGGTGTCTAGCTACGTGATTTCGCGCACGGACTGGGACGGAGTGATTGCCCGCTCAAAGAAAAATCTTGTTTAATTTATAGACTGTAGCGGATCCCGCCCGCAAAATTCAATTGTGCATATATATATACGTGCTTGTAAGTGTTCGTTTGTGTGAGTTCTATGGTTCTACTAGGACTTATCATTGGTTCTTGTCGTGTGCAAACTGGGGAAACCCGTGTATCCTGGATGCAAAATATATATAGAGAAAGATATGCAAAACCCCCCGGACCGGCAGGAGAGCTTAGACCATGAGCCGCCGGAGCCCGCCTATTTGCCAGTCGCTGACGTCCTTGTTCCACGTCGTCAGCAGCAGCGGCTTGGCCGTCACCGGGCACACCGGCTGCTTGGCTGGGTCGCCGTGCTGGAGATAGTCGAAAATGCACTTGTAGCAGAACACCACGCCCGACTCTAGCACCGTGGGCGTTTCCGGGTCGGTGCGGCCGCATATGGGGCAGCCCTTGAGGTGGTAGTTGCGGGCGATCTTGGGCGGCTCGAGCATGGGCGCGACCTGGTTGACCTTTTTCGCAAACTCTGACGAGTTCCACCACTCAAGGAACTTGAGCAGGAACAAGGCCGTCGGCAGGGTGTAGTTGAGAGCGTTCAGGGTGTGCAGGCCAAGCTGTTTAGGAGCCAAATGCTCGAGCCATGTGCGGGCCTCGACTTCTGGTGCGTTGCGGCCGTAGTCGTAGTCGCCGAGCCGGGCATACTTGAAGCCCAGCAGCCAGTCGGTGAGAGAGGAGGCTGTGGTCTTGTGGAAGAGGTACGCCGACGCAAACGCCACGCCCGTGACGGCCTCACCGAGTACGTACCACGGATACACCTTGAGCAGGGCCAGGTCGCCGAGGTAGCGCAGCCGGTCGAGCACAGGCGCGTCCGGGGCCGGCTTGTCGTCTTCGATGGCCCGGAAGGCGTAGCGGCCCTTGAGCTTCTCGAAGCGGGCCTGGCACTTTTCCTTGAAGTACGGCACGAGAATGAGGGACGCCAGCGAGAGCCACACCTGCGCACGCGTGAGGCGCCGCTGCTTCTCGATGATGTTTGGCGTGGCCTGGCGGGCCTTGAGCGCGGAGATGGTGAGGATGTTGGTGCGCTTGAGTCCGTAGAAGCGCTCGGTGAAGCTCGCGTTCCAGCTCTTGAGGTGGTAATACTCGGCCGCGCCAAACAGCACAGCAAAGATCTCGTCGAACCGGTTGGCCACCTTGAGCAGGTACTGCGGGTGCCGCTGGGCATAGTGCGCGACGAGGTACCGGAGCGACGGGTGGATGAGGTCGTCCAGCTGCTTGGCCGACAGAAGCTCGAATATCGTGGGGAAGTCCGGGTCCAGCGCGGACGCGCTCAGAAACCGGTAGTAGTCCATGGCCACGGTCCTGACCTGGGGCGCGGTGGAGGTGTGAGCCGAGGATGTCGATCACACGCTCCGCGCTGAGTCAAAATCTGGGGTAAAGAGGGAACGGCGCCCCAACCCCGAGAAGAGGGTGAGGAGGCAACGTCCCAGCCACAGTACGCAAAGCGCTGCCGAGCCGCAGATAATCTCACATGCCACCAAACAACTTGCAAGATATAGGCCTGTATTCAGATAACTTCTGCTCCACAGCAATTCAATGTGATGGATTTCTACGGGTCGTTTACGCGCGCGAGTTTTGTGTGTTCCGCAGTCTACAAAAATAAATATGATCCATCCAGCCGCTACGCTACGGCCGGGGCCCCGAAGGCCGGGCGCCCCGGAGGGCCACATCAACGGCGCGGCTCCGGAACAGCACGGCGTTGAGCGTCTCCGTGAGTACGTCCTTCTCGGGCCTGCCGCCGTCCTCGGCAGCGGCAGCGGCGGCAGCGGTGGGGTCGCGCCTTGGCGGCGGATCGCGGTCCAGCAGCCGGACCAGCGTGGCCACCTTGCCAACCAGCGCGGGCGGCGCGGCCGCGCCCTGCTCGCCAGCGCCAAGCAGAAAGCGGTGCAGTGCGCTCAGGTGCTTGTGGTACAGTAGCAGTGCCTTGGTCTGCTTGGAGATCTGCGCAATGGCCGCGGTGCCGGCGCCGGTCTTCTGGGCAAACACGTCGTTCAGGGCGATCAGCTCGGCCGGCTCGGCAATCATGCTGACCGGGATCTCGGCCAGCGCGCCGCGGGCGTCGGCTACATACGTCTTGAGCGGCAGCTGCGCGCTGTCGGGCGAGAACGGCACCGTGAAGAGCCCCGCCACGGCGGTCCCGGCGTCGAGCTCGGCCACGCGCGCGTGCAGCTCGAGCATCCACGGCTCGAGCTCGGAGAACCCCACGCAGAACCAGCCCACGAACTGCTGCTGCGGGAAAATCGTCTTGAGCAGTTCGTTTTTCCTGTAAAAGTACGCGGCATCGAGCGTCTTTGTCGGCCAGTCGAAGCGCAGCTCGTACGCCTGGTCAATGACGATGCTCTGGGCCGACACCGAGCCGAAAAACGCACCCACGTATTTCTGCGTCGCCGCCGTCTCGATGCGCGTGCTGTAGTCGCATATGTTCAGCAGCGCGACCGCGTGGATGCCCACCGACATGATCAACTTGGCTGGGTGCCGGGCACAGCGTCGGGCCACCTCTTCTTGCCAGTGCTAGAGAGAGGGAAAGAGAGAGGAAGGGAGAGAGCTGCAGGTGGGCAGGGAAGGGTAGGGGTGCCTGGCAAGCATGGGAGGAACAAGCACTGGGGATACAGCTGGCAGTGAAAAAAATTAAATAAGCAGCAGCAGCCAGGCCAGCTGCAACTTGCCAGGGTGCTATGGACAGTGAAACCAGCGACATCGAGCGCTACCAGCGCGAAAAAGACGAGATTCTTTTCCAGAGAGCCGGACTCGGCAAAACCCACAACCAGGATTACGAGCTGAGCGATGAGGAGGTGATGGGCCTCGACTCGGGCTCGGACTCGGCTGGCGAGGACTTTGATCAGGACGAGCCCGGCGACGGCGGCGACGACGATGGCGACGACGACAACGACTACTACGAACGCAAGGCTGCCGGCGGCCGCGCGCGCGAGCAGAGCGGCTGGGGCGTATCCCGCGACAACTACTACGGCGGTGCCGACGACGAGGACCAAGAAAGCGGCCAGGAAGACGAGGAAGCGGAGGCCCGCCTGATCCAGCAGCGCCAGGCAGAGCGCATGGATGAGGCAGACTTTTTCGATGAGGAAGACATCGAGGGCTGGAAAAAGGACGCGGAGCAGGGCGAGGGCGAGGTCGAGCTGCTGGATGCGCCCGTCATCGACCCCAGTCAAATGTCGGCGGCCGAACGCGCCACTTTGATCCAGGACGCCTACCCCGAGGTCCTGCTGCTCGGTAAGGAGCTCGAGGCATGCAAGGCTGCCAGCGCGGAGCTGGATGCAAATGAGGCGGAGCTTGGCGAGGCTATACTTGATATCAAGCGAACCGCGTTGCGGAGCTACATGGGCATGATCTATGCGTATTTTGCTCTCTTCACCGACCAGCTGCGCAAGAGCCGCGTCGATTTAAAAGAGCACCCTGTAATGGAGGGCATTCTCAAGGCCCGCGAACTGTGGCGTCTTGCCAGCCGTATTGGTGGCGACGCTGTAGAGGTAAGCGGCGATGAGGACGGCGACGACCTTCTTGGCCACGAAGATACCTACAACGCGTTGTCTGGCGATGAAGCTGCTGCCATGACTCTCTCTCAAGGCTCACTTGGTGGCACCGACGAATATGGCGAAGATGATGATGAAGATGAAGATGAAAGTGAAGGAAGTGATGAAGACAAAGAGGAGGGCGAGGTTGACCCAGATGTCACAAATGCTTCAGATGAGTTTGCTATAGCCATGCCTAGAGCCAAGGCCCACCATAAAAAGCGGCGGGTCAACGACTTTGACGAGACCGCAGATACCGTCGAGCAGCAGGCTCGTGCCAAAAACAAGCAGTCCCTGCGCTTCTACACCTCTGAAATTAATAAACGTGATGCCATCAAGGAGGACAAGTTCGCTGGCGATCTTGATCTTCCCTATAGAGAACGTGCTTATGAACGGCGCCAGCGCTTGTTGGAGGCTGCTCGCCAGCGTGGGCTCGAGTCCAAAGACAATCTGGGAGAGTCAGATGACGAGGGCGCCTCGAACGAAATTGATGGCGCCGACGGCATTTATGCCTCCGCAAAGGCGGCCAGCGCTAGCAAGCAGCAGACCAAGCGCGACCGTCATCTTGGCGCCGTGGCGGCGGCTAAGGAGGGGCGTCTCCAAGAGTACTACGAAGAAAACAAAAACGCCGATAAGCGAGCGATCACTTATCAGATGCTCAAAAACAAGGGCGTCATGGCTCCCAGGAAAAAGGAGAAAAACAATGCCCGTGTCAAAAAGCGCGTTCGTTACGCTGCTGCCCAAAAGAAGATCAAGGGTCTCCGCAAGGTTTACCAGGCACCGACTTCTTCTTACCAGGGTGAAATGTCAGGTATTCGGAAAAATGTTGTTCACAGCACGAAATTCTAAGCATCTTGTTACTCTTGTACTTATTTATGGCCGTCATCTGCTATTACAATTTAGGGCACGGGCTCAATTACTTTGCATCACCGTGCATGTTGATGCAGGAACATGCATTAAGTGCACTATTTACTTTCTTTGTGCACTGGCGCTGATAGCTATAACGACAGCGGGTACCCCTTATGGATAAGCCTTGCGCCGTTGCCCAGTCAGTTCCTCTGCACACTGATGAGTATCCACTTGAATCAGACTGTAACTGCCCTATGCGCACAGTCGGTTTCAGCTCCGTACCTGCCAATCTTGTGGAATACGTCCAAGAGGCAGTAGATACGTTTGGAGACTGTGAACCACTCTATAAAGTAGACAGTTCTGGCTCTTTCAATATGGCCTATGTCTACCACGATCTGCGCGATGCAACACGAGCGGTCAGGGGAATCCCGCGATTGACTGGTCTCACCGATGTCTCACCCGTGCGCCTGGCAACGCCCGAGAGAGTTTTGCGAGTAGACCTAGCATTAGGATCATCCATTTCCAAGGAGCACATATTCTATGAACTGTCCAAAGTTGGTCCCATTTCGAAAGTTATTTTCGATACCGTTTCAGGAACCGGCAAAACTACTCTATGCATATATTACGATTCAAGACATGCCGATGCAGCGGCGAGACGTCCCCTGTTTGTATGTGGCGTAGGTCTAAAAACAATGGTTCTAAATCTGGATCACGATCTTCTTTGCTCTTCCCTCAGAGTCTGTGGGACCAATCCGCGGTCTCAGAGCATAGACCTATTTTCCCCGACATTCGTCGAACAAGCCCACATGCAACAGGAAAAACAAGCCTCAGCCTCAGTATCTAAAATCATAGGTGAAGGCCTGTCTCCGCCTTGTTTCCACAATATCAGCTACTACTACGCCAACATAGCGGGACCCCAGGAGAACCGAAGGGCATATGGACCACTGTACTCTAATCAGTCTCAAGGACAAGAGATTCCGGCAGCTAATTATGGCCAACATGATGCTGTGAATTGTCATAACTTCAACAGCGCGTATCGTGGGACCGGCAAGGTTCACCTGGTGGATTCTCACTTTGGCCATTCCAGCTCGCCCCGCCTAATGGACCCTACCCCTCACCTGGCGAGCCCTCCCTTAACAAACATCACAGCTTTCAGTACGTCAAATTCTTTATCCAGAAATGAGCCCGGTAGTGAAGCTAGTTGGCTTCGTTACTCGGAGCTCCCCACTCCTCCAGTGGACCCTGAACACAGTGGGCCAGGCTTAATGCATGAGGCGAAGATAGGCCTCCTCAAGAAGGAGAAGCTACGAGACTCACAGGCTCAGGAATTTGCTGCAATTTCGAATAAAGTTGACATTCCCAGATTGGAAGCGGGTTTTGAAACTCGAACCACTGTGATGCTACGCAACATTCCAAACAAGGTAAGCCAGCCAGCCCTCAAAGAGTTCATCGATGAAACCAATAGGCATACTTACGACTTTCTATATCTACGGATGGATTTTGGCAACAAGTGCAACGTGGGCTATGCATTTATCTCGTTTACCGAGCCAAAGCATTTGATAACATTTGCGAAAAAGCGTTTGGGCACGATGTGGCAAAAGCATAACAGCAGCAAAATCATCGATCTATCGTTCGCAAACATACAGGGACTGGGGTCCCTTATCCACAAATTCATTCGGTCTCCTGTCATGGCCATGGAGCCAGCTTACCGTCCCAAGCTGTACTACACGTCTGGACCAAACATAGGAGAGGAGCGTCCTTTCCCCAGTGCTGGCTACCCACTTGCTGGACACGAGTAGGTTGGCAGCCCATGTAGTATCAATATATTTAAAAGTCTATCATGCATTCATTTTTCGCTTATGCGCGCGACCAGATACACGAAGCAAGACGGCTAGGTCCAAGCCGGTCCATTTATCAGTTGTCTGCTTCAGGTTCCACAGCTGCTTTTTCTTGGGATGCACAAGTTTGTTTCCCATTATCTGCGGCCTGTACCGCGGCATTGTCTTCCTTCTTCTGCGCTAGGTATGACTCTTTGAGTTTCTCGACTAGGTCGCTCGCCGCCTCCCGATCCATGTCTACTAGATCGTGGGGCACATGATTCGTGCTATGCTGGACGGAGCTGAACTCGCGAGTGCTATCAAGTTTCTCGACCAAGCGGAATTGGCGGGGCAAATTCCACGAGTCGAGTTGATCCCACGAAAACAAGAGGGTGTCCGTGCGCTTGAGAAAGGGGTTGATATCGATAAGCCAAACACGATTGAAAGGTCGTGGTATGTATACGTCGGCGGCGAATGAATCATCTGGGAATTTCTCGAGCAGTTTCTCAACGAACTCAGCAATTAATTTGTCGAACTCTTCCCGGAGCTCGTACAAAAACTCATAGTAGTTCATATCCCGCTGAGTGATGCCAATCAGTTTACCATCTTTCACAAAACAGCGGAACTCCAGCGCAGGATTGACGTCGAACCACTCGCGTAGAACTAGTGTGAGCTCGTCGGGGCCTCTGCCGGGGCCCAGGCCCTGTGTGAGATCATGCGTGCAGTAGTCGGAGGCTTTGATAAGGGAATAAATATCGTTAGCAGAGATGCATTTCATGTCGTTCGTGGGCAGCATCCAGACCGCGTCTCTCGGAGCCGACCAGTTGAGCTTGGGAGCAACTGCGCCGCGAAGCTGGGCAATAGTGTCCTTGATTTTTGTCTGGAACTCTAGCGGAATCTCAGTGCGGGCGTGCTCCTCAGGCTCCTCGTCGCTTTCGTCGACACCGAGGGAGGAGCCCACCGGGGCTCTGGAAGCATCTACTTCCTGGACTTTGTCGCCAACGTCCGGCGTCTGCCACTCTTCGTCGTCATCCGATTCATCCAGGCCTGACGGCAGGTGGATTCCGTCCTCGAGCAGGTACTGTCTGAACTCATCGGGCGCGGGCAAAATGCGGGTCTTTGGCGTCAGATTTTTGAATAGCTTGTACCATTCGGCAAACTGGCAGTGCTTTACCCGCTCAATGTCCTGCTCCGAATAAATGTCAGTCATATGCGAGATGCCAAGAGATTGGAAGCTCGCCAGGGCGCTATACTAAGCTTCTCACCAGATCCACGGGCCCGAACCCTGATCCGCTTGTCAGGCGCGGTAGAGCCTTGAGGGGGTAGCCATACCAACAGCCGCCGTAAAACCAAATAAAAAGATGGAGACTGCCCGCTGAAGCCTCAGTAGTATATACTCGCCTATTACGAAGCGGCGCTATAACGAGTTTTACATTATTCTTGCATTAGCGTTACTCCTTGGTTTGCGCGGTTCCTGCATATATGCAAGCATGCCGGTGGCTGCATCTCGGCTACAAATACTTGACGGCCGTCTTGCTGAACACGTAGTCCAGGCCGGACCAGATGGTGGTGGCCGCGACCACGTAGCCCAGGTACTCCGGCACCTCGCTGGGGATGGCCGGGATCACCGGGTGCGCCAGGCTCAATCCCAGATACACCATCTGCAGCAGGGTGTTCACCTTCGAGATGGTCGTCGGATACACCTGTACGGACGGCAGCGAGAAGTCCCAGTACCGAGCAAACGTTTTGGGCGGCGGCAGCGACCTGTAGCGGATGTAGAAGGCGGAGAGCGCAAGCCCGGCGTCGCGGGCGAGGATGATGCCGCCGATCCACATGGGCACGGCACCGGCCGCCATCATGCAGGTGGTGAGGGAGAACATGAGCGCCTTGTCGGCCATGGGATCGATGATGGAGCCCACCGTCGAGGACCTGCCGAAGCGGCGGGCGATCCAGCCGTCGAGAAAGTCGGTGAGCCCCGAGTATACAAAGAGACCGAGGGCCCATGAGGTGTTGCCCTGCACAATCAGGTAGCCAATGGCCGGGGCCGCGGCCAGCCGGGTCAGCGTCAGCACGTTGGGCAGCGTCCAGATGTCCTCGTAGAGCGTGGGCTTTGCCGGCTTTGCCGGAGCACTCTGAGCGTCCTTTTGCGGTCCGTCAGCGGCGTCTGTTGCCGCTGCCGCTGCAGCTGCCTGGCCTGCCGGAGGCCGCGCGCGGGGCCCGCTCGGCTCGGTCGACGCCGGCCTGCACGGTGGGCGAGCCGCCGGCACCGGCGCCGCGGGCCCCGCGCGCAGCGTCCGCCACCATCCCAGGCAAGTAGATGGCGCCTGCGGGCGCAGCCTCGCAAACGTCGAGAGTCCAAGGCCTTGCAGAGCCCGCGGCCCGCCTGGTCGCAGCGCAGGCACCGCCCTGCCGGCCCGGATCACAGCCTGCATGTCAGCCGGGAGACCTGCCCAAAGCGCTCGCGATGCCCGGCGTGCCTGCCTGCTGTTGGAGCCAGAGCCAGAGCCAGAGCTTACCGGAGGAAGAGTAGTCAGTCATTACGGAACTGGCAAACTCCCAAGCCAGCTGGCTAGCTCGCTGCCTGGCGAGTTAGTTCAACCGCAAGGCCCGGCCCCGCGATGGATCTGGACGAGCTGGACGCGCTCGCAGAGCAGCAGCGGCAGCAGCGCCGCCGCCGCAATGGGCTTGGTGGCGCCGCGGGCCGCGACGGGCGCCGCGACGGGCAGCTGCC
>JAKTUW010000119.1:0-19482 GCA_030556915.1 Wickerhamiella qilinensis
CCCCCCCCCCCCCCCCCCCCGAACAGTGCGAACCATAATATACCTCTGACCAAATAATTTTGTGAATAAATGTCTCAAATGCACCAGTTATCTAAGTAATTTCGCGTCAGCCTCACTACCCGTCAATGCGAGTTTTGCGACTTATCGTGGTACGTCCATTTCTGATCAGGTGACAACTTGAATGCTGAACCGGCAAACAGACTGGTTGAGGGACGAACAATGCGCACCAAACGAGACAACAGCTGGATTCGAGGAAAAGGTCCGCGTTTTGGTGGCGTCCTCTGAGCCCAAAGCGCACGTTGCTGAAGTCCTGCGCGCCGCGGATTCCTTCATGGAGAACCCCATACTGCTGGATCCGGCCTTGCCTGGCAGCGTTCGGCTCCTGGCCAGCGCTTACAGCTTTGATACCGGCATTGAAATTGCTCGGACTTGGCCACTAGAGGTAATTTACAGACTGACAGTGGTCCGCGGTTCAAAGCATATTGTCAAGCTTCTCCCTACCGAAGCACTGCTTCTGGCTAAGGTCTTAGCAGTGCTGGAAGTCAGTTCTGTTGGCCTGAGTTGGCAAGCCCGGTATGTCCTCTTGCTGTGGCTTTCAGCGCTGCTTTTCCTCCCATTTCGCCTGGAAGCTCTGGGAGATCATCTATTCGACCAGATATTCGAGCTGGGCAAGAAGTTCTTGGCGGTCAGTGGAAAGGAGCGAGACGCTGCAGCCTATGTCGTCGCCCGTTTGGTCACTCGAAGAAATGAGCCAAAAGATGCCCTATTGTTCTTGGATTGGGCCACAGCATCTGTGTCCCTGTCGCAATTCTTCAAACTGGGAATTTTACAAACGGCCGCTCTGGTGCTCAAGACTAAAACCTGGCACCCTCATGCTTTCTATGTTCTTGTCCGGGACGAGTATTCTTCTTCCAACGATATGATCTCTCGAATTGCCTTCAAAATCGCCGGGCGCCTGGCTTTTGCTTCTGAAGATCTTTTGCAGGAGGTAGTTCAGGAGGCCCTCCAGGGTCTCGAGCACCCGTCCTCGTCCGTGCGGCACGCCTGTGCCAAGATTATTGCAAATATTGTGGCAGAGCTTATGCAAGGCAAATACTCAGAAGACTCGGCTCATGAAATTGTGGAAGCAATTCTTGACGCATTCAAAGATGACGTTCTGGAGGGGCCTGGAGTCGCCAACGAGCTTGTCGCGCTCAGCCAGGTATCCGAGGCTAAATGGCACGGGTATCTCCTTTGTATAGGATCGATATTGCGCACAAGTTGTATTGAGCTCTCTTTAGAGACTTTGACCAACATTGTCGACGATGGCCTGCATTTCGAGCAGAGATCAGCGCTCTCGGCTACGGGTGCGAACGTCCGTGATGCATCCTGCTACGTATGCTGGGCCCTATTCAGGCGGCCCACGGCAATTCCAAACGATACCTTAAGGTTCTTGTATGAGTCGCTAGTCGGTCTGGCATGCTTTGACCGAGAGGTCAATATCCGTCGTGCAGCTGCGGCGGCGCTTCAAGAGGGCCTAGGCAGAAAAAAGGGTCTAACCCCTGTTGAGTCCCTGCAGCTGCTAGAACAAGTGAATTTTATGACGGTTACGCATGCTTCTCAAAGCTACCTGGTTGTTGCGCCAAATCTCACCCCGAAGCCCAAAATCAGATATTTATTGATGCACGGCGTGACGAGCCGTGATGCTGCCCTCCGGCGCATTGCAGCTGACTCTCTACGCCTGATAGTGTCGGAACGTGATCACAATCAAACCATGGATATTCTACTTTCGACATATGACCCCGCAGACAGCGATGTACAGCATGGCGTCATGCTGGCGCTATCCCGACTCTCCAATACAGCCTACCGCATTGACGATTTATATCAAATTTTACATTCTGGTCTTAACTTTGGCTCTGATAAAATCTGTGAAGCTGCCATTGCACTGTGCTCGGTGCTTCCGGTGCGGGAAGCGGAATTGGCGTTGCTGAGCCAAGCTTTTCGCAGCACTGGAGATAACGTTGTTGCTGAGGTAAAACGCTTGGTGCCAATTCTTGTATCGAGTGGGATCTCGCTGCCAATCAGGACTTGGGCTTCTCGAATGAATGAGAACTCAACGTTTGTTGTCGCTTTAGCGGCTGCGCCAAGTGGGCAAGCTTACTTGGGCCAGGCCATTCGCTTGCCAGACCCCAAGAGCAGAGAACTCGCAGTGCGTGGTCTGGATAGGGCTATGGTGCCAAATGCATTCCAGCTCATAATAGATGCACTTGACGATTATGCTGTGGATAAGCGAGGGGATGTTGGTTCTTGGGTGCGAGAAGCCGCCATGGATCGCGCGGCTGAGTGGTGGCCCCATATGGACGACGAAGTACGGCAAGATATTATAGACAAACTCTGGCGGATTGCCGGGGAAGGACTAGAAAAGCTTCGCACTGTTAGCTCTCAATTACTGGCAGAGTTCTGTGGATATGACTTCTCTGATGGGTCAAGCTATTTCGAGCGTCTGTTGGTGCATGGGAAGGGGCAGAAGTTAGTCCTGGAAGGTCTTGTTCAATCCCTTGGTGCCAGAACTGGGAGCCGTGCGACACTCGATGGGTCGCTAAAAGGAGCTATCGAGTATATTGAAACGCGTCCTCAATCTGAGGTTTTATGGCTTGGTAGTGGGATTCTGAGCATGGGCGTTTTGGGTACAGCTGGGGCTCGGGCCCTTCGGGCGGCTAAGCGGCTTGTGGAAAATGGTGCCAAGGATGCCTTCAACACGTCCGATCTATTATCATTCGCAGATATAGCGTCAAGACTCCGAGGCAAAGTGACTGATAAGCTACTTCTTTCTGTTTCGCTACTCGCGAGTCTCACGCCCAACTCTCTACCTAGGCTTGTGGAGCTCCTTACTCACGATGTCGCCAGTGTGCGCGAGGCTGCTTCTGAAGCTCTCTTTGAGGCTGGTGTAGAAGACGATATTCTTGTCGAAACAAACTGGGCTGACCTGACAGCCGAGACAGAGGTGGCTGCGGCGGCTGTAAAATCCTCTGTCCTGAATCAATGGCCATCGCTCACACTGTGAGTGCGTTTAATATAATTATTTATTATTGCATAAATACGAGTGGTGGTGTCCTCTCTCAATTTACAAGCGTTCCGCAACTTTCAGCATGACCTGGGTTCCTCTTGGCTGAATATTATGGTTGAGCGAGTAAACTGCATCGCTCTGCAAGCCCAAGGGAATGCCTTGAAATCCGAGTTTAGTTAGGCGCTGAGTATGCTCGTGCTCCTTGGCGGCGGCTTCCGCAGCGTCGACAATATCACTACTAACACCACACATGAGCGCAACATTCATGCCGAAAGAACCCTCACTACTGCCATCTTCAAGCTTGTACAAAAAGGTGACCTCTCTTGAATCACTGTCTACCCGGATGGCCATTCTTTGAGCACGAACTTCTGGGTGCAATTCGAAAGAATTCACAAGGGTACCATAATGGGTCGCGAAATAGCCCACGCAGCCTACATGAGTCGCCAACTGATGTAACACAGCCTCCGCAATCGCAAAGCCGTCGCTGGAAGAGCCACCACGCCCCAGCTCGTCAATAACTACGAGCGACCGATGTGTGGCCTCGCTCAATATGCGCTCTGTTTCACTCAGCTCGACATGAAAAGTCGATTTTCCAGCAAAGATATTGTCGCTGGCACCAAGACGCGTCATGATTCTATCCACAGGCGTAAGTCTAGCCACGGTAGCGGGCACATGGCAACCAATTTGCGCAAGAATAACGGCACAGCCTGTCATGCGTAGAACTGTTGACTTTCCGGCAGCATTTGCGCCTGTGAGAAGTGAGACATTTGCGTTATCACCACCAAGATGAACATCGTTGGGAATGAAATCGCCACCCATTGACGGGTGGCGAAGCCCCTCAAAATGTAGGACAGTGCGGTCGTCTTCAACAAATTCAGGGAGGCAATGAATAGACATGTTCATCGAGGTCCGAGCCAAGCTCAGAAGCGAATCAAGTGTACCAATAAATTTCGTGGCGCTTAGCCAATCGCGATAATGTTCATTGAACTTGGCATAAAGGTTGGCTTGTGCTTGGTCGGCAGCAACCTTATGAGTCTCTTTAGCCTCCTGGAGCTTGCGTACCAAAGAACGAACCTCTGGTGACCAGTACCGCTTGACCTTGCTTGTTGATGCCATTTGTTGCCATGAAGTAGGGATGTTTTTAATCTTACTGGGCATTTCGATGAGGTAAATTTCTTTTCCACTGTCCCGATAGCAGATCGAAAGAGACTGGTACTCCTTACGATACTGCTTGATGTATACCTCAAGTTCATTCTTAATCTCTGTAATAGCACCATTCGTAGCATCGAACTCTGGCTCAACACCAGGCTCAGGAATAAGTGTGTTTTGCTCCCTGGCTTCTGAATGATCAAATGCAGTGAGCCAGGGCTCAATAAGCTCCTGCAGACCGGACTTGGAACTAATAATCTCCTCCAAAAGCGGAATACCCAAGTTCAGGCCTCTCAGCCAGGAAAGGGTTTTCGACATTTGGCAGAGACCCTGTATAACCCTGAGGAAATCTCGTGGCATCAACGTGCCGGCGTGAACACGGCTCAGAAGGCGCTCCACATCGGGTATACCCACTAGATCTGATTCGAGACGTTCGCGCAGCTCATCATGGTTGATCATCAGTTCTACGACTTCTTGCCGAGCCTTGATCTTCTCGATATTCTGCAGCGGGTGTGCTACCCAAGAATGAAGCATGCGCTTTCCAAACGGAGTGATACATTTGTTGATGAGTTTGAACAGCGTACCTGCAGAGCCCTGATCATAAGTGTTGGCGAACACTTCGAGATTCTGGAGAGTCTGACCATCGAGGACGACGGACGTACTTGCCTGTACAGCCTTGTACACAGAAAAGTTACCCAAAGAAACAAGCTGAGAGTCCAACTTGAGCATTGTAAGGTACCACAACAGCCCACCAAACGCCGAGGTCAGAAGGTCAGAGGACCTGGCACCCCGGAGAACTTCGGGGTAGTTTGTGAAATCGTCCATATCTTCAGCGGGAAAGTATTGGGCAGAGGCCAACCGCTGTAGGGTGGTGTCGGCATCCCAGAACTCTTCGTTCGCCTTGACGATATTCCATAGTGTATCAACTGAAGTATTGTTTTTGAGTGTTCGGGTGGCTAGCCGCGAAAGGTTTCCTCTCTCGATTACGAGCTCGCGTGGGCGAGTCTGGGCAACCAGCGTTTCAAATTGGCTGAGATCCTCGTCATCCTCGAACTCAGTGAGGGAGAAAGCTGCTGTGGACGTGTCTACGAACGCCACAGCAAAGCGGGTGCCTTCTTGCTTGATGGCCATGCAGAACTGGCTGAGGTCGTCGACAAGCATTGCCTCATCTGTGAGAGTGCCCGCTGTAAGAATGCAAGACAGCTGGCGCTTGATGATCTTTTCCTCTTTTTTGCCAGCGACAGCATCGCGCATCTCCTTGCCCAATGCTGTTTCCGTCTGGTCAACACGTGCAATCTTGTACCCCTTTGCAATGAACGCGGAGGCCCAGTAGTCGAAGGACATTTCTGGGATGCCACAAAGGGACATGTTAGCCCTCCCGCCGCCCGCGAGCTTCAAGTC
The DNA here is from genome assembly GCA_030556915.1 of Wickerhamiella qilinensis. Taxonomy (NCBI): domain Eukaryota; kingdom Fungi; phylum Ascomycota; class Dipodascomycetes; order Dipodascales; family Trichomonascaceae; genus Wickerhamiella; species Wickerhamiella qilinensis. The sequence goes on from JAKTUW010000119.1 coordinate 5,597, forward strand.
GAACTGGGAGTGCGCAATGTCAGCGTCGTTCTCATATAGCTCGTAAAATTTGCCCTTTTTGAAAAACACCACAGTGTCCCAGAGCTTTTGCTTGATCTCCCAGTACTGCTTTTCAAAGGGGGTGAATTTTGCCCATGCAGAAGGCGGGACATAAATAGTGCGCGGGTCGTAGTTCGGGTGGCCCACGGGGTTTCTGTCTGCGTCCTTGATATTTTCAAGCCACTGGTAGCGCTCCTCTGCCGCCGGCGACTCGAGTTTGCCTTTCTTGGCGACGTGACCAGGGCCAGCAGTCGCGCGGGACAACGGAGCGGGGACATAATCGGATGCCGCGGAGAATTTTTCGAGCTTGACACCTACCGGCACGTCTGGGCCATTGTTCGCGCTAGTGGGAGGCGTTGCCGTCCTGCCAGTGGCCGAGCCAATTGAGCCGGGGCTGCCCGTGCCCGAGCGTGCGCCGCCCGTACGCGACTTTTTGGTCGATGCCAGACGCAACGCGTTGCCCTTGCGACCGTAGCTATCCTCGTCGTCGCTCACGTCTTCAGGCATCATCACCGCGTCCTCGTCGCTGGCGCTCAAGTCAAGACCCATTTCCAGGTCGGCATCGGAGTCGGGCGCGCTGTGCGCATCGCCGACAAAGTCCGCATCGTCCGAGTCGTCGAAGTCGGGCGCGCTGTCGGACTCGCTCTCGGCCTCGGCCGCAGAGTCGTCGCTGTCCACGGCGGCGACGCGGCGCTTGCGCGACGTGAGCGGGCTCGACGGTGGGTTGGCGGGCGCCGGCGTGTCCGCTGCGGGAAGCTCCGACACGGGGCTCATGGGCGTGCGCAGCGCGGCCGAGCTCGAGCTGAGCTCGGCGGCCGTTGCGGGACTCGCCAGCGAGCGCGATGTCGACGACGGCGGCGTCGCTGCGGCTGGCGGCGCCGGGGCAGCGTTGGCGGCGGGCCGCGGCGTCGCGGGGGGCGCCTGTTTGGCGAAAAAGGAAAAGAGCGTCTTCTGGCCCTTTCGCGCTGTGTCTGCGGGCATTGCGGAGGGAGGTGGCGCGTTTAGGCTGGAGATCGCTCCGGAGGGTGCGCACTAGGCCAGGTCAAGACGCGTCGAGGCGCGAGCCACTAATTAATCAGAGTCGCGTTCCCAGCCCAGGCCCCAGAATCAGCTGTGGACACCGGATCGTGTGGGAGCTGGTGTAAATCTTCGATTTACTAAGCCTTCCAGTTCTTCTTGGTCATTCACCGCAGCGCTGTGAGATCATGTCTCAAAATGACGCCATGTCATAGACATGCATATCCCTTGCTCACCACATTCTTTGTTGTTTAGGTCAGTTATCTCCGTTAGTAGCTATTCATCTCCTCTATTTTATTTTTCCACTTTGCACGCCTCGAAGGATTCTGCTAAGTCATCCCTGGTGTTTTCGTAGGTTTGAATGACGCCCAATTACAGTGGGCTGATGTATGCCAATTGGTTACATAGACAGGGCTGGAGCCTGGCCCGGCTTCGCTGAGCTAGCCCAGCTAGGTCTGCTCCAGCAAGTACCAGATGGTGTAACTTTTTGTAACTGGATTGCGTGCAAATGAGCCTAACTGGGTATCACTGTGCTCTACTGGGCCATGCAAGATGCATGAGTTTGAGCTGACGAGAGGGGGCGTGGGTGTGGCGTGGGTGTACCATCCTATACAAATGCGCAGGCTCAGTACTGCAGAATAGTCTAATATTCATCTGGATATGGGCTAGAGTACAAACCTTTAGGCGTACTGCCGTGTAAAAACTGTCAGTAGCCACGAGTGTGTGTGGGCATGCATGCCGCAAGTTATGGCAGCGAGCCTGTAGCCACCTGCATACACATTTACCCCTATACATACACATAGAAGCATTATATTCTATCATCCTTATTACTTCAATATATTAATCTCCCATATTTCAACTCTAGTGCTTGTTTCAGCCTTAAGACCGTTGCATATACATGCATCAGGGTGGGTATGCGGCTGGACCCATAGCCAGTGCATTGCTTCTCGTTCCCCAGCCAGTCTGTGTTACGCCTCACATTGCTAAAAACGGAAGATAACTGGCCTCTGCTATGGTCGCCACCAACCCACCACCGGCTACCAATGCTCTATCGAAAGTTAACCGTACCAGATCTCTCCGCTCGTCATACCACACCATTTCTTGCGTTCCTTCCTTTGTCACTCACCCAACTACATTGATGATGAAACCATGCATTGCCATCTATCTCAGTTCCCGAGCTGCCATTATCCCTTGAATCCCATCGGTTTGAAAGGTTGGACATCCTATCCGACGTCGCGTGGCGCGCCTAATGAGTGTTCGACACCTCCTTAGGTGCACTAAGCACGAGCGGTTCATGCAACCGGAACCACTTGCCCACATGCTTGTGCCGCACCGCAGAATATCCTACAAGGAGAGGCTTGGCTGGGTAAGGTCGGCAAGCGTGAGGCAGGAGGCGACGCAAGGGGGAGCGAATTTTTCAGACTGAAAGCACTACGCGCGCGGGCCGAAACAGGCCTCGATTCGACGCGATCGTCTTTGGTGCGGTGTTTTTTACGCACAGTAAATTGCTCAAAGAGCCGAGGACGGTGTGCACGTTGCTACTCTGCCCAGCTTGGCCGCCAACAATGACGTCTGTCTCTAAATTAAAATCAGGGCTAGGGCTGATATAAATAGAATTGAGAATACTCGCCGAACTCGAGGTCCAAACTCTATAATATACAGGAATATAAACTTATGGTGACTTCAAGTTGGGATTAGCCTTTATTTGGCCGCGCACTCTCAACTATGGGCCGAAACCTGCGCGCCTCCTGCGCTGCGCCGAGGGTCCAACCCCTGCCCTTTCCCTTCTTGGGCATAAGTAAATAAGGGTGGCCCACTTGGCCTGCTCGCCAGATCTCGGAGTGTTCTCCTTGCACAACCTGCATTTTTTTGCTGTATCAATACATCTTTTTGGTGTGCCAGCGACACAATGAGCGGGAATCCGAGACGCAGGATGGTCGATGCGCCATATCCCAGCGACGACACAGACAACTCGCACGACCCCTTCAATGACACAGGTGACCTGATGGACTCGTACCAGCCGTATCACTCGCAAGTTCGGGGCAATCTCGGCCAGAACCCGCGCATTGTCTCTGGCGGCAACTCGGGAGACTTGGGTGTCCGTCGTGAGTATCTCTACCCCGGTCAGCACCAGGAACAGCAGCACGACTCGTTCTATCTACAGGACAACTATTCTGATAGCCTGCACGATGGCAGCCACGTCCGCGACGATGTCGCGCTCACGCATAGCAATAACAACCTCTATGCGGCGCCCTACCCCGAGGAGGAGGATGCCCAGACCGTGATCTCCGAGGAAATCGGTGGCGTCTCCGGTTTCCCGGAACTGCCGCCAAAGTTCGACGTCGAGGAAGACAGGAAGAGCTTTGACGGCAACGAGGCCCGCAACTTCCACGCGCGGCCCATTTCTGCCTATCCGGTTGATGGCCAGTACAACTTCGATGAGGACTCGCGTGCTCCTAGCCGCCGCGTGGTCAATTTCGACGAAGACCCGGCCGAGTCCAGAGCAAATACGCTTTCCTCCGAGGCTACCGACCCTACCAACAAAGAGTGGGCGCGCCGGCAGCAGCGAACCGAGCTTCACCGCTACGGCACCCGTAAGATCAACCTTATCCAGGGTGAGGTGTTCCAGACGGAATACAAGGTGCCCACGGCCGTGCAGATGTCTATTTTGCCGCGCTACCGCGACGTGGAAGAGGGAACCTCTGAGTTTTCACACATGCGCTATACGGCAGCCACCTGCGATCCGGACGATTTCACGAATCAGCGTGGTTATGGGCTGCGGGCCGCCGAGTACGGCCGCAAGACCGAGTTGCTCATCGCTTTGACCTACTACAATGAGGACAAGATGCTGGCTGCCCGTACGTTGTACGGCGTAATGCAGAATATTCGCGATATCTGCAAGCTTAAGCGGTCTGGATTCTGGCAGAAAGACGGTGAGGCGTGGAAAAAGATTACTGTCGTCCTTGTTATGGACGGCATCGAGCCATCCGACAAAAGCGTCCTTGACATGATGGCCACGATAGGTGTCTACCAGGATGGTGTCATGAAAAAGAACGTCAATGGTGAGGAGACAGTTGCACACATCTTCGAGTACACTACACAGCTCTGCGTTACACCGAACCAAAAGTTGGTGCGGCCCGAAGAGGGCAACCCGAACTCGCTCCCGCCTATCCAGATGATTCTCTGCCTCAAGCAGAAAAATTCCAAGAAGATCAACTCGCACCGTTGGGTTTTCAATGCTTTCAGTCGCATTCTTCGTCCCGAAGTCATTACCTTTATCGACGTTGGCACCCGCCCCGGCCCGAAGTCTATTCTGCACCTGTGGCAAGCATTTTACAACAATAAAAATGTTGGCGGTGCAGCAGGCGAAATTCATGCTATGTTGGGACCCCAACATCGCTACTTGCTCAACCCTCTGGTCGCTGCGCAGAATTTTGAATATAAAGTGTCAAACATTCTGGATAAGCCACTCGAATCTGTTTTCGGCTTCATTTCTGTCCTACCAGGTGCCTTCTCAGCGTATAGGTACGCAGCCGTCGAAGGCCGTCCCTTGGAACAGTACTTCCATGGTGACCACACATTAGCGGCTCGCCTTGGTAAGAAGGGCATCAATGGTATGAGCATTTTCCGCAAGAATATGTTCCTTGCCGAGGATCGTATTTTGTGCTTTGAGGTTGTCTTCAAGAGGGATGCGAAGTGGCATTTGACATACGTTAAGGCGTCTAAAGCGGAGACGGACGTTCCCAACAACGTGAGTGAGCTTCTAGGCCAGAGACGCCGCTGGCTCAATGGCTCGTTCGCCGCCGGTATTTACAGCCTGATGCATTTTGGCCGCATTTACCATTCTGGGCACAATTTCCTTCGCATCTTTTTCCTTCATCTCCAATTTTGCTACAACATGTTGCAACTGATTCTGTCGTGGTTTATGCTTGGTTGCTTCTATCTGACAATCACCATCATTATTGAACTCGCCGCAAATCCCCATAGTTTTGGTGGCTCTGATTCAGACAAGTCATTCCCCTTCCCTAAGGTCCCCTCCCAGATCATTTCCATCATTGTAAAATATGTCTACCAGCTATTTTTGCTGATATCGTTTATTCTGGCGTTGGGCAACAAGCCAAAGGGAAGCAAATGGTTATACTATACGATGATTGTTGTGTTTGGCATTATACAGTACTATGCCCTGGTCATCGCGTTTTATCTTGCTGGAAATACTTTCACGCAGCACGTCCCGCACTCTTTGCATGATTTCTTCTCGAACTTCTTTACCTCTACCACTGCTTTGATCATCGTTGCTCTGGCATCGACATTCGGACTGTATATTATCAGTGCTATCATCTACTTGGATCCTTGGCATATCTTGCACTCGTTTGCCCAGTACCTTTTTATGATGCCTTCCTTTGTCAACGTTCTTACAGTGTACGCATTTTCTAATTGGCACGATGTTTCTTGGGGTACCAAGGGTAGCGATACCGTCGAGCTCTTACCTGCTGCCCAAGCCGTGAAGGTTGGCGAAGTTGCTGTTGTTGAGGAGGTTGATAGACCACTGGCCGATATCGACGATGAGTTCCAGCAGGTGGTTAAGCGAGCATTGACGCCTTACCATGCTCCTAAGGAGCGTGAAGTGAGGACCGAAGAAGATCAGACAAAGATGTTCCGGACCTATCTAGTTGTTCTCTGGATTGTGTCTAACATTGTGCTGGTCTGGGCCATCACCTCGACGGACAGTTCCGAGCTAGGCATGACAGCATCTACGCGTGAGCGCATTGCTTACTTCTTTGCCGTACTTCTGTGGAGCAACGCCGTCATTGCTGCTGTGCGGCTTATAGGGTGCGTGATCTTTGTTGCCAAGTCAGCTGGCAGGCGTTTGTTTAACCGGCGTTGAAACAAACACATTTTGTATTATGTATTATATATTAATCTCTGCGCTTTGCATTCAGTCCTTGATCTTGAATAGTCGACAATTACTCGTCAGCGAACTTCGCCTTGACATATTCGACAACCTCATCATGAGTTGCCGACGGATTTTGTAACTGAAAATCCACGATGGACTTATCGACATCACTCAGCCAGGGTCCTCGAGGACGGTTAGGAAACAGACTTCCGACTGCCCGGCCATCTAGCATAGCCTTCATTCTATGTGATTCTTGAAGTCCTAGCTCAGTGACTCGCGCGAAAACGGCATTCGTCTCTTGTGGGGCATTGAACTTGCACGCCACGTATGCCAGACCATCAGCAAGATCGTCGCCCAGTAATCGTACCAATCTTCCAATTGATAGCCGATCGCCATTCTGCGCCAGTGCCCATACCTCATCTGCGGCATCCACAATTTTCGGGGACACAGCAGATAGTCGCTTGGCCAAATTGAGACCATACTTGGCTACCACCAGGGGCCCAGGATAAGTTTTACCCCTTCCATCCTTAACTTTAATACCAGCCCAGCTGGATAAAAGCACGGCAGCATACACATCACGGCGATCCTTGCCTACAAAGAAATCTAGTTGGGGCAAAACGGTCTCGGCCGACTCAATTAGCTCTCCAGCTCGAGAAAAATCCGCCTCAGGCGCCTTATATCCCTCAGGAACGCTTACCACTGTTGGAAGTAAGCCTAGGTCGTTCAAATACCGCATTCCCGCTGCGGGATATGCGCCGGCAACTGTCTTGCCAAACTCGATGCCAACACGCTCTCGACTTACTTTCTGCCGGAGTTCGTCCCTGATTCTTGGGTTTGCCATCGCGGCCACCGCTTCATCGGCTATTCTGAAGTTGAACTGCGCAGCAAATCGAATCAAGCGAAGGACACGCAATGGGTCATCACTAAATGTCTCCAAGGGGTCGAGGGGCGTGCGCAAAATGCCGTCTTCCAAATCTTGGAGACCGTGGCCAGTGAAATCCTCGACCTCTTGGGCGTGCATGTTATAGAACAGGGCGTTCAGGGTCGCATCACGGCGCAAAGCATCTTCTTTGGGCGTTCCAAAGCTAATCTGTGGAATTCTGGAGGCGGCTGTGTAAGTCTCTGATCTCAGATTGACAAAGTCGATATCAAGGTCGAACAGCTTCGTAGTGGCGGTCTCGAGATGCTTCGACTTTTCGGGATTCCGCGAAATTTTGTGCACACTACGCGCAAATTCACCATCTCGCGACAAATATCGCTGAAGCGACGTCGCGAATTGCTCGCCAGTGGTTGCATCTATAGCAACGTCAATATCGTGCGATGGCTTCCCCAGTAGCTTATCGCGGACCCAGCCGCCAGTAATCCGTAATGTTACAGGCTTTCCCAGCTCACGAGAATACACCTCCGCGAAACCGACCAGCGTTTGTCTGATTTTTTCCTCCGTTGCGTCCAGCGCAAGCTTCGGCACTCTCATTAGGGTGAGGTAAGAGAGGATGGGACAAAACTGCTTTGGAGCCTCCCAATTATGGGTGGGTGAATTTGAGATATGTACAAGAACTAATTCAAGCTAAATAAATAAAAGGTTGGTGACAGCAACTGACTATAGGAACGGTGCCCATCCCACATACATCCGGGATAAATTATCGACAGACGTCGCCTGCTGAATGAGGTCCTCGACTTGGCCAGCAACAGACAGCGGGGCAGAGTCTCGGCTCTGGATTCCTCGAATTTTGTCTCTGATTCGTTCCAAGGCTTCCTGTGGTGTCGATTTTGTCCGTTTAGACCCGTATGTGGCAACAACTGGGTCATGTACAAAGGGCTCGAGGACGGTCATTAGCAGGTCTTCGTTTTCTCTCAACAGCTGAAGCGTGATTTCACAAACCTTGCGAAAAGGGCCCTCGTAACCTTGAATTCCGAATGCATCAACCATACTCGGCGTGAGCCGAAAGGGGACAACTTCAGGGATGGCAAAAGTGCTTCCTTTGTCAAACAGACAGTCAAAGTCGACATGCAACACGTTGCCAGAATTCCGCAAAAGTAGCAAATTCTCAGTGTGGCGGTCACCAAGTCCAAGGATGTATCCTACCATAGACATGACGGCTGTACTTTGGGCAAAGTTACGGCGCGCCGTCAACCAGGCTGCTGGGTCTGGAAATGTATAAATAAACCAATCGTATAATAGGAAGGGCAAAGAGCTTAGGACCTTGAGATAATTCTGTTTCCGAACAGTCGCATCAATCTTGGCATCAAATTGGTTGCGTACTGCCCCCAGGCTAAATTTTATGCCACGCGCACTAAGGTTCGTCTCAATTATACCCTTCATAGGACGGGCAACATCAACCCATTCGATCACTCCGGATGCTTCATCAATAGGCGTCACGCGATAGGACTCAATTTTCAAATGCCGCGCTGTCGCTTCATTATTTTTGTCCAGCAGGTCATTAATCGTACTCGTAAACTCAATCAGACGTGAGTCCTTTCGCACATCGTCACGACCCTTACAAAGAAGATTGTAAGCCAAGCCATCGCTACCCCGTACCGCTATCTTTTTCGGCCTCTGCAGCGACATCATGACCTTAGCCTCAGATTCGACCTTGTAAATGGTTACAACATCCGGGAAAGCCCGGTGCCATTTCATATCCGCACCAGGATCAGGCAGAACTCTGATCATGAACTTCTGAACCGGAACTGCAAGCTGACATGGAACGCTCTTAGGGTTGAAACCCATTTTGGAAACTTTCATGACTGGCTCGTACTTATCACGAGCAAAGTAACAGACCTTCCGCAGAGATTCAATGAAATTTCTCACTTCCGGAACTTGCTTCCCTAGGCGTGAGCTGTCATTCTGCAAGATCTCAAGAATTTCAAGCCCTCGGGCCCTCCGGAGTTCCGCTGACTGTTTTCCACTTTTCGTAGATGTATTAGAAAGTTCAACAATGGACCATAGCGCTTGTTCTGGATATAGCTTTCCTACCGCCACAACAATCGCCTTGATAACGTGGTACACGTCGTCTGTCGCCTGGCCAAGGCGGCTGAGCAGTTGGGGCAGTCCTTGATAAAATATGTACGCCGGAATGCGAGTAACATGCTTTCGAATCCTGTCATTAATGTCGGTCAGAGTCTTTTTGCGGTGCTGCGTGTATTTCTCAGCCTCGTCTCTAGTCAGTGCTTCGTAAAGTTCTTGTGAGTCGACCTCTGCACCAAAATCAAGCCACAAAGTAATCAGCTTGGGGAGGGCTTCTCCTTCGTATTTCACGCCGTGGCTTAGTGTCTGTACAAGCAGGTAAATCACTTGCTGTACCAAGGACCCGTTCAAGTATGCCGGTGTTCGAGAGGAAAGGGCTAACAGATTCTGTGCATCGAAAATCTTGAGAAGATGCTTGGCAAGCCTATGTGTTGCTTTGTCCCATTTCGGTCGCATACGTTGGATTGCCTTATACCTCGCTATCAGTTCATCTGAATGCGCTTGACCACTCGATTCCAGCCAATCAGTGTATAGCAGGGCCGTACTGGCGTATTCCGGTGACTTACTGGGGCCAGGTACGAGATAGTCCACGAGAAAACTCTCATCAAGATCGTTCCCCAGCATTCTAATGGCCTTTTGGAGCTCTCCCTGGTCCCACAATAACATAGCGTGCTCTTTCTGTGCATATTCATAACCATGCTCTTTGGCCATTAAGACAGACGAAAGTGCTTCATTCCAGCTTTTGTTCTTCCTTCCTTCTTTTGCACTCAAATAAAATGACTCGCCGATAATATCGTCACTGAAACTTAGCCCCGATATACTGAATGCGATACGACGCAGTGACAATAAATACTCTTTGGATCGGGAGTCACTACCAAGCCTATCCAATCGCATTTGCAACCCATTGGTTATCGCACGAGATCTTGCAGGTTTGGTTTCTGAAAATACTAGGTCCGAAATACTTTCCAAGTCCGCAAGCGCATGAAGATACACAGATACTGGTCTAATCTGAGCCATCGATGTCACTTCGTTAGCAGTAAGCAGTCGGGACGAAGCTAGTCTGGCATCGTTGAACCCAGAAATGACTCCCGCCAAATCGCGATTTTTCAGTCCAATCAAGATACGACCCACAAACCCTGATAATACATCACTGTTCTCCGGAACTCTCTTTGTCCACCTTAATATCTCCTTCCAGTCATTATGACGCCAAGCTGCTTCAATACCCACTCCGGCCATCTCCGGGGTAATTACTATAGACTTTTGGTCGGTACTAGCACTTTCCCAAAGATCCAGACGCGAAAGGAGATCGGTGGTTCTATCAGCCTTATTCAAACAGTTGAGAACATGAGCACGTTCGTTAATGTCCCATTTGCCGAGATTATCAAGTAAAATATCATAGCATGTCAAAGCTGCGTCCCAGCGGCCTGTAGTCTCGTGCTGAAGAATTAGCTGTTCAATGGACATACTGGTAAATTTTGCTGAGATTCCCTCAAAACTGTCGACATCATCCAAGCTTGCGTACATCTGTCTAAATCGTTCAAGCATTTCGGCCTCGTCGTCAACGAGACCGTCGCGATAACTTTGCTCCCAGTATCTGATCGCTCGAGGGTAAGACCGGAACTCAAAGGCCCGCTCAGCCATAACTGTGAAAGGTATTTGGCCCACTAGTTCCTCAATTACCTTGACATCATTCAGCTGGCGTCGGCTACGCTTTGCTCGGGCCCACCGGGCGAAATAGTCGAGAATTGAAAACACGCATTTGTGGAAAGGGGATACATCATCGTCTTTCGTAGTCTTTGCAGATAAAACTATTCTCACCTCCAATGCGAAGCATTCTCTATTATCAGCGTCCGAGAGCATAGCATCAAGTGTGGCATACGGTAAAAGGAACGTAAGGATTGTAGGGTCTTGGTCCATACCTGGCAGCATACGCTGGCAAATTCCAAAAATGAGCTCTGCATTAGGTGCGCTAGAGCGGCGAGCTCTTTGGAGCATGTCATTCGTGAAATGTGCGAGCCACGTGCTATATTCAATGGAACGAGAATATATGGGATAGTTCGGTCGGACAAAGGGAGGCTGCTTCTTGATCTTATAGCTTGTCGACAGAAAGGGAATCAGCGAATCTAGGGCTTCCTTGGAAAAGAGCTCCTCTAGCTCTGCTTGAGAAGAGCTCGCTTTGAGACCACAAAATTTCAGCAGCTCTTGAATGCTGAAGTTGAGGGAAAGCTGCGTGTTGGGATTCGTTGAAGTCTCCAGCTCATTAAGCAGGTATTTCTCCACAAAGAATGCGGCAAATCTGATACTTTCGCCGCCATCGACAAAGTTTTCGATTACAATAGGAGTGTCTTCGTGGGGCTGGATATCTAAGCGATGTGAATCAATTGCACCTATAAGACCTAAGCATTTTGTGCAGGCAATGCATGTCTCGTGCGAGTCATTGGCTTCACGGAATCGCATTAGAGTGTCCAGCAACGACCGTAGGGCAAGCTCTACCTGGTGACGAAACTTCGAATCATCAAAGACCAGCTTTATTTGATCTTGGTTTTTCAGGAAGAAGGTGACAAGCTCGTCAACAGTAGCTCGAGCAATAAAGACGTTTTCTTGTAAACTGCGAAGTACGATTCCTCTAAGCTCGGCCAGCATCGATTCTTCTTTACTCAAGATGGGTTTAACCATCTCATGTAGCTCAGCTGGTAAAGTAGGCACACCGTGCTGCCGGATATATTCAACAATCTGTTCATTTTCTACCGTGCTTGATACGATAGCTCCAGCAATTTCGCGAGACTTGGGGTTAAATTGGTCCCAGCACTGCGCAATAACGGAAAATGTGATGTTCAAAAGCTTGGTAGCTTTGCTTCCAAGGTTGAGAGTCAAAGCGTACCAAGCGTCCAATACTGCTGTCTCTTGCTGGGGATCGGTTAGGAAATATTGAAAGAGAGTCAGCATTTGGTTGGATACGCCGGAGAAATTGGCAGACATTCGGCGAATAACCAGTTCTAGACCCTTGAAGCACTGAAGCTTGGTAGTATAGTAAACGATACCATTATATTTCCGAAGCGTCCAAGAAACCGTATGAAAAAAGCTGGTCAGGAACACATCACTCAGCTGATAATTTGAGTGGGCATCATTTGCGGGAACAAGCATTAGTGCCCTGACAATCCGTTCCTCGCGCTCATCATTGACTCCACGCCCAGGGGCTTGCTTTGAGATTTCGAAAAAGGTCTTGACTGCTCCAGCATGCAAGGACTTGTCGAAGAAACTCTCATCGAACGCGGGGTCCATTTCTGACCATCTTTTTTCAGCAAACTCGAGCGGATCACTAACACTCTGAGTGAAAAACAGAGCAAATATGGCCTCTGAGTTGATCAAAACCAGATTCCTTGCACTCTTTGCCTGAGCTTCCGCCACTTTGGCTATGATATCTAAGCGACGACTCAACACAAAGAAAGGGACAGTATGTGGAGTCGTGCGTTGGAGAAATTCATCTTGACTGATCTCGAGGTATGCCGAGAACTTTTTGAGTAGTTCGGTCTGTTCCTCGCTTCTTCGGAGAACAGCGATACTAATTGTGGGCCAGTAGGGCGCACATAGCGAGTAAGGCGTATCTCCCCTGACCTCAGCGATTTTTCGGAGCTCAGAGAAAGCAATTGCCTGCTGGAAAAAGTTGGTAGAACCCATTGCTTCAATGAGCTTGAGTAGCAAAACATTTACATGCTCCCCCTTGGACACCAAGGCAGCGTGTTTCCAAGAAAGTGCCACGCTTTCGAAGTTTGTGCCTGAAGTCAGGATGGAAGTGAGTCGTATAGGCGAGTCTTTTGTAGCAAAGTCTGATGCGGCATAACACGTAAACAGGCGCGAGGCGCTGATGCGTAAGGCCCTATTTGAGCTGCGCAAGCAGCCGATCATCCATGACCCAAGTCGAGTATCATGGCTCAGAGGCACTGGCGGCTGCCACAAGGTAAGCGCATTGACGACAAAATCACACGCAGCGAGCCGTAGCTCCGAAGACGTAAGTAGGTTCTCAGATTCGACTATCCGGGCTAGAAGATTGGCCACTTCGTCATCCATAGGATCACGGTTCTCCTCGGGCAAGATGTAGCGTCTTGGAGCATTGAGGGAGTGTAGATGTAGTTCTCGAACAACATTCGACAAGAGCATGAGCAGACGCATTTTTTCGGGCAGATCGAGCTTGTCAAACTGCGCGGCCGCCGAGTCCGCGAACTCGGGTAGGCTGAAGCACTTCTCATCTGCCACTATAGAGCCAACGGGCAACCATGGTGCCGCGCCGGCCAGATCGTTATCACGCTGTGTTACCAGTATCTGGAGCTCGTGCAGCTCGCGGACGACCTCAGGAGCCAGGTCCAGGTGCGACCAGTCGAGCACGGGCAAACGAGGCACTGCATCGGTGCTGGAGTACACGGCCTCCAAGTAAGCAAAGGCGATCTTGGAGGCCGTCCTGCCCGCAAAATTGATGTCTGTCGCCGAGCGGGCGAGCAGCTTGTGCGGCCGGGGTGCGTTGCCAGCGAGCAGCTTGCGCACGGCGCTGAGCAGAAACAGCGCCTGCGGCGCGTCCTCGAGGGAGGCGTAGTCGACCGTGCACGCCCAGTCCAGGGCCAATCCTAGCCACAATGGCGAGAATTCCAGGCCGCGGGCCACCGTTGCGGGCGTGAGCGGCAGGCGGCGCGCCAGCGCCAGCAGTGCGGCCGCGTGGGCCGGTGCCAGCGCCGACCCGAGCGCGAACAGCGGGGCCAACAGGGTGCTGGCGCGCGCGGCGGCATCCTGTGCGGGGCCCTGACCGATGACCTGGGCCAGGGCGGCTAGAAGGTGCGTGGCCAGCGTCCGGATCTCGGCGTCCAGCGCCGGCACGGTGCGAAACACGGCGGCCAGCACCTCGAGCGCGCGCGCCAGGCCGGGCCGCTCGGCCGCGCGCAGCAGCGTGTCGAGCAGCTGCAGCGCGAGCGGCCGGCCATG
>JAKTUW010000011.1:0-166375 GCA_030556915.1 Wickerhamiella qilinensis
CCGGCGGCCCAGGCCGGGCAGCGCAGCCCCGTCGCCCAGGTCGTCGCTGGCCGCGCTCGAGTCCGGCGCCGACAGGTCGCTCGGGTGCGAGCTCGAGCCGACGGAGTCGTCCGCGTCGTCGCTGTAGCCGACGTCCGGGCCGAGCAGCGCGTTTTGCGAGCGGGCGATCTCGCCAAACTTCTCTTGCAGGTGCTCGACCTGGCTCAGCACGGGCGTGGCCGGCTCGGCGAGCCCGGGCGAGAGCGGGCCAGGCGAGAGCGGGCCGGGCGGCGGCCAGCGCAGCCCGGATACCGGCGTGGCCACGCGGGCGGGGCCAAGGGCGGGGCCGGGGCTGGCCAGAGCAAAGCTGTCCATGCCAAACTGCAGGTGCAGACCGCTCAGGCGCCGGCCGGCCCGCGTGCGCGGGTCTGGCGTCGAGCACTCGTGCGTCGGCGACGCCGCGGGCGAGCCATCCATACGCGGTTCTCGGGGTGCCCACCTACCTGGTCGTTTGCGTTTCGCGGGGAGGTGCCGTGCAGCGAGGCCAGGCGCTTGGTCGCTTGGGGTGGTTTTCTTTTTTGTCCCCGACTTACCTTATAGCTGACCAGGCTGGAGCATGGCGGCCTGGCCCGGCCGACCTCTGGCATGCAGCGGGATGCACGCTCGACGCATGGCGCGGCCCGGCTGCAGATACCGGTGACGCGGGCAAGTCCACTTGTCGACGGCCACTCGCACGCTGCCGCGGGCTGATGCTTGTGCACCTGGTTGGTTCGCACCTCTTGGCCTTGTGATGGCGGCTGCAGCCGGTCCAGGCGGCTGAATTTTCCCATATTCCCATTCTGGAATCGTGCATGACACGCGACCCTGACGTATGCGCGTACGTGTATGTTTACTTACCCCAGCTAATCGCCCTACCTACCCGCGCCCACCTACCTGCCAGCCTTTGCCCGGCTGCAGGCCCACTTCCTTATGCCTGCGTAAGCTGGTGGGAGCACTCGACCCAGGTGAGTGCCAGCCTGTCCGCGGAACGGCCAAGGTGGGGGAAAGCTGGGGAAAGGGGGAGAGTTAACCTGCGGCCCGCAGACGTGCCAAAGGGTGCTGGCATAGTCGCATCATAGAACTGTGTAAACAACTTGAAAAGAAAATATATATTCAACAAGCTTGGGATTGAGCCCCTCCCCCTTGTGTTTCGTTCGAGAATACTGCAGGAGCGCTGCTGTTCTGGCCGATAAGCATGAGTTGTCGACTAGCATCCATATGGCTGGGCGCCACGAGCTTCTCGGCACGCCGCTTGTTCATAACCGTAGACATGACGGCCGGCACCAAAATTCCAGCCAAAACGGTACCAACTATGATCAGCATGAATACCCAGAGACTCCATTTCTTCCTGTGCTGGCTCTTTCCCGCCCTAATGCTTTCAGCGTACTCGTCTTGCCATGAGGGCACGTCAAGGCACGTTTCGCCCATTCTAATAGCGACGGAAGAAGTCGTAAGCACAACATCAACCATCCTCGTGATGGACTAGTTCAGGCATTAATTATTCTTTCCCCTAGTTTCTATATTTCCATGCCCAGAAACGCTAGTTCTTGCCAGTTCAAGTATCTACACCACCGCCAGTAGTCTTAAGATTGCTGCTCAACTACCCCACGCAACTCGCGGATTTCAGCGGTTATCTGTTCGGCATAGTCGTCAGTAACGGACACACCTGGAGTCGCGGCAATCAACCGCGTCCTCAGGTACTTGGGGTGACTGGCGAGGTGGTCCATTGCCTGCAGTAGACCATCCTTCGGTAACAGATCAGCCTTGCCAGACACCTGAGGTGTATGGGAGGATAATAAAGATAACAAGACGTTTAATAAAAAGGTCTCCTCAATCAAGGCAACGCCAATTTTGCCGTTCGAGCTTGTCCACTGCTCAAGGCATGTCCGGATCTGGGGCGCAAAACTCTGGATAAATAGTACCGCTTCTGGAATAACGCGAGCACCCACTTTCTGTATAATTAGAAGCAAAATCATCAAGAGACCATTGCGCCATGTCGAGTGCAGTCTAGGCTCCACAGACGACGTAATTCCGCCTTGCTGAATACGCCTCGAGAATGGGGATTCAAGCAAGACCATCATGAGACCGTTGCTCACTAGATATTCTGCAATCGAGCCCACCGGTAGCCACTCCAAAATGTACAAGAGAGCCATCTCTCCAAGAATTGGGCCATTATTATCGATGTCCATGGAGTACGAGTATAGCCGAGTTACCGCACGTTCAGTACCGCTGTCAACCATAAGCTGTCCCAGGCTATGCAAGTCTGGACTTTCAGGACCAATGATCTGTAGCGCTTGCTTCAGAATACTAATAATCTCTACCAGGTCATCTGCAGCAGAGGCAGGCGCTGTAATCGCCTCGGTAGTGATAGCCCGAGTCGCTTTGATTGCAATCGAGTCCAAGACCGATAACAAAATCTGCTGGTGCCTGATTTCCGAAGGCACACCCACAGCAAACGCACCCAACTCCAGATTCAGGATCTTCAGCAGGTCTTTGTAGACAGGCGCAGGATGCGAGCTAGGAGATACTGGGCCAACATCTGCAGCTTGCGCATTAAATAGAGCCAGGGTGGTCTGCACAAGTTCAACACTGACTTTGAGCTTACTCGCTTTGCGGAGCTGATATAGGGCGAAGAAGCTAAGATTGACGCGTGTGGTCACGGCCTGCCCGAAAAATGGTACTGCAAGATCTTTGAATTCATTAAGCTCAAGAGACAGCTGAGCGAGCGACTGCAGCTGGTCAGTAAATACCGAGGTTTTGTAAGAGGATAATTGCAAACACCAGGCCTGCCAGTGGTGTAATAAAGTCGCCTGCGCATGAATGTACGAAAGGTTGACATTGGCTTGTTGGACATCAGACCGGAAAAACGAGGTCCACGCACCATGCTTCGGCAGCAGCACGTCGAGTTCAGGAACGTTGTAAACAAAATTGTCACCATACTGCGGAAGTTGCGTGCTGTTTTGGTCAAGAATTTGGTCGTTCACTTCGAAATGGAGCTCAGGTGACTCTCCCGACTTGGCGAACAATTCGTGAATCTTACCGTGAAGGCTTGATTGATAGCCTTCAATTGAGAGGAATGACCGGGAATAGTCAACCAGCCGCGACTCCTGAGAAAGAATGCTTACGAATTGCGCGAGAGAAGAGTTTTTAGTCACATTTTGGCTTTCTTCTCTCAATAGTTGACTTCCCAGGATACTCACTGCCTTTCCTGCGAGGTAAAGTGAGTAGCAGCCATCTACAGTTTGTTCAGCGTGATCGCTAAAATTCTTTTTGACCATGTCAACGAGTACGTCTACCAACTTGGAATGAATTGACTCGGAGAGTTTGGACTTTGGTAAGTTAGTTAGAGACAGTGCATTTGCCACAGCTGCTAGAGCTCGAGAGGACAAAAGTTCGTGAGAGGAAATCACTTTATCCTGTAGCACTTGATATAGCGAAGGTGATTTTCCTCGTTTGTTAGCTTTCTGCCGCGGATCATCTCCATTTACTAACAAAACCCAGAGTCCTTCCTGCTTAGACGCGCTGACAGCACTAAGAAGGCCGCATACGCTGACAATGGTATCTTCGAGCTCCAGATTGTCCTCCACAGTCTCAGTTAGAGAGGTGAGTAACAGTTCGGATTTCTCTGTTCCAAGGTGCGCTAACAAGGAAGGCTGCTCTTGACCCGTTGCCTCAACCAATGACGTCAGTAAAAGAAGGATTGAGTTACGCAGTGAGCTGTGGCTTGCATAGAGCGATATGAGCCTGGGAGTGAAACTGTACAGTTCTCGCTCCAGCGAGGAGTATGGCAAAGAAAGCGAGCTCCTGAGTCGGACCAACACTGCCGCGAAATCAAGAACCTGGCTCAGCAGCGCCCGACCTTCAAACCCTGTACGAGACGTATCCGATATGGCGTTCATAAGCGGACTTACTGCGCGCCGGTCCTCGACGATACCTCCAAGGAGTTCTTGGGCTATAAGTGGCGTTACCGAACCACCTGGCAGCTGCAGAGAAATTTGCAGCACCTCAAGGACGCTTGTCAAAATAATGTCCTTTTGAGCCGGAACAGAGTAGGGCCAGAATTCAAAGCTTTCGAATACATCCACGGTATGGCTGAAAAGGCGTAAATAAACTCTTTGTTGCATATCGTTGGAGTACGTGTAATTCTGGGCGAGAGTGCGGACGAAGCCAATGAGTTTGATCGTGAAATCATAACGGCCGTTGAAAATCTCAACCGCCGAAATTACCTGTGAGATGTAACCTGTAGCACCCTGCTTCCCTAATAGCCGGCTCTGAGCCACGTGTGTCCACACGCGTTGCGGAAGAATAGGTGTCAGGTTAGTAAAAAACT
Source organism: Wickerhamiella qilinensis (assembly GCA_030556915.1). Classification (NCBI taxonomy): domain Eukaryota; kingdom Fungi; phylum Ascomycota; class Dipodascomycetes; order Dipodascales; family Trichomonascaceae; genus Wickerhamiella; species Wickerhamiella qilinensis. Next base: position 4,349 of record JAKTUW010000011.1, read on the forward strand.
CAATGACGCTGATTACTGTGGAGACTTCAGATTCAGAAGCCATCGCCGATTCCAGGACCTCACTCAAAAAATCGATAATATCGTCATGTTCAAGGCCCGCAGAAAGCGCGCCTAAGATTTGGTCAGCTTCATTGCCCGCGCGTGTTAGCGCGGTTGAAATCAGGCGGACAATGTCCAACGACTGGCTGTCCCATGATCGGGACAGATAGGAGTTCTCCATGACTCGCCCCAGGAGTGTCCATCCATTGAATTGAAAAGGCCACATAACTAGTAGTTCTGAGGATCCCTGGTTCAGCAATTGGCCCCGAGTACCAGCAGGGAGCGTGACAGATCCCTGGCCATCCGTGGGTCGCGGAGGGAATATGGTGATTTTTTCGGTTGTATGCACTTCTGCGCCATCGATTGTTAACGGATAGCGCTCTGGCACAACATCAATGAAGGCATTCATGGGGGCCAGAAGCTCGGTCAGATGGGGGTAGGCTCGAGCGAATAAGACAAACGTGTCGAGGGCCACGGGAACCTTCGCGGCCGTGAGCTTCAATGCCCGTTCAACAATAGGAGCTTCAAAGAAGCCTTGCGCGACGCCTGGGTAGGATCCTAGGAGCTCTGCGGCGGCGGCAGCTATGGGTGTAGAGGTGTAGGTAACCGCCATGAGTGATTGTAATACGTCCGCAGCAGTTTGGGCGAGCTGAACGTTGTGCGGAAGCAGATTGACACTGTCAACTAAGACAGATAATCCAGAGCCATTGATAGCTGTGGTCAGCAGTTCCTGCGCAATAAGGTCAAGGCTGTCGCCATCGTTTGCACCGGTAGCTCGGATAAAGCTAGCCACGTCCTTAGTTGGAGCCTGTTTGTAGCGCAGCGCGACATTGTGAACGAGCAAGCCCCAAAGCAGCAGATATTCAGGAGGCACCTGATCATGCCCCGGGGCCGTCATAATCTTGTGTATGGTGATCAGGGCGTCTGCGTCCTTAAAATATGAGTAGGATTCGTTGGCTGGTCCAAAGTCCTGGTGCAGATCAATGAACTGGGCGGTGGTTAGCAACCCCAGCGCGCGAGTTTCCGGAGCAGTGCCTACGAAAAAGTGCGAGGGTTCAACGGCCGACTTGAACCAGTCGATGATGAGCTTGGAGCTGGCTGGAATAACTGAAAACAGAGCTTGGTACACGAGCCGGAGCAGGTCTTGAAGCTCAGGGTCTTTTGGTATCGTCTTTTTGTTCGAGCGCGCGTCGATTTGGGTGCGGCTCAGCTCACTGATGCGGCTGAAAACCGCAGGAAACAGCTTGTGCTCGCCAAACAGCGGCCGGGCGTGCTTCCTGGCGAGGTCCTGCTTGACAGCGGGGATCTTGCTCGAGTCGAATGCCGTGACCAGCCCCGTGAGAAGAGAGATCCGGTCGAGATCCGCGTCGTTGCCGCGAGCGGAAGCTGCCGTTGGCGCGCGAAACAGGTCGGCCGCCTTGTCGGTCAGAAACGCATCGAGCGCATCCAAATTGCGCTTGCTAGCATCGGCGGATTCCAGAACATGCAGCGCCGCACCGTAGCTGCCCATGTCGGTTCGGTTCAAAAAAGAAAGGGTGCCTCGAGCGCGCAGATCAGGGCGAGCGTCAAAGTCCTTTTCTCAATGCGCGAGTTAGGTCTGGCACGCTGCTGTGTCACACCCTCTCGCGGACGTATACACCCACACACGCGCCTATGCATTTGTCAGCGGGAAAATTCCCCAGGTCCGAGCCTGACCTGCGAGCAGAGGCACACCTAGCTCCAATAACTATCACACAACAGATAATCTGATCAGCTTGCCGGCCCCGTCAGCTCGCCCATTCGAACTTTTTTCCCCCCTTTCTTTTCTTCTTTCTTTCTTCTTTCTTCTTCTTTTTATAAGCCCGCCTCCGGAAATATGCTGGTGAAGGTTTGTGGCGTAAAGACGCCGGAGGCCGCGCAGGCGGCGCTGGATGCCGGCGCGGACATGGTCGGCATGATTCTTGTGCCCGGGCGTTCGCGTACGGTGACTCTTGCTCAAGCGCGAGACATTGCCCGCATCGTGCACGGCCATCCGCGGTTCTCGGCGTTTGTGCCTCCGGAGGGCAAATTCGGCGCTGAAAATTACGCCGAAAATGACGCCGATAGCAGACCCGGAGCCCGCTCGCTGGCCGAGAAAACCAGTGGCTTCGCCCAAAGCGCCGCTCGGCGCCCGAAACTGGTCGGCGTATTCCAGAACCAGCCGCTCGAGGAGATCCGGGGCGTGCTGAGTGCCGTGGACCTCGACGTGGTTCAGTTACATGGCGTGGAAGACCTCGAGATCGCATCGCAGCTGCCCGTGCCCGTCATCAAGAAGTTTACCCCGGGCGACCCGAGCTTCGCGCAGTGGAACACGCCCGATCGGCATGCCCTCGTGCTCATAGACAGCGCGGTGGGCGGTACGGGCGAGCAGGTGGACTGGCCGAGCCTGAGGGCGGTCTCTGACGCGGGCGGCCGGTTCCTGCTGGCAGGCGGCCTGACCCCGGAAAACGTCGCCGAAGCAGCCAAAGTTCCTGGCGTGCTGGGTGTCGACGTGAGCGGCGGCGTGGAGACTGCCGGGGCAAAGGACCTGGACAAAATCAGAGCCTTCGTTGCCAACGCAAAAGCAGCAGCGAGTATGTGAAGTATAATGGTGAAGTATAATGATGAAGTATAATGATGACGTATAATGATGAAGTATAATGATGAAGTATAATGATGAAGTATAATGATGAAGTATAATGATGAAGTATAATGATGAAGTATAATGATGAAGTATAATGATGAAGTATAAAGATGAAGTATAAAGATGAAGTATAATGATGAAGTATAACGATGACGCATAAGATGAGGCATAAAATGAAGCATAAAATGAAGCACAAGATGAAGAATAAGATGAAGCATAGGATGATTGCATAGGATCAAGTATAGGATGATTGCATAAGATCAAGTATAGGGTGATATAGCTCCAACTAGCTCATCTTACTCCGAGTCCTGACCTTGTCTCCACCATGTTTCGCATCTAAGGGCTGCCGGTCGGGCACCTATTGCCGGAGCTACGCATGCGCTGCCATATGGGTACTACTAATCCCGGTGCCGGTGCTGTGCACAGCGCTGCGCCAAGATTGGGGCATGCAGGCTCAGCTGTGCCTGGCCTGGCTCATGCTTGGGGTGGTGCTCGGGGCCTGGCTCGAGGGTATGGAAACTTGAGGTGCGAGATCAACAGCTGAGGCTGGGGGGAAGTACTCGCTTAGCAAACAGGGCAGACCGGCAGATCGGCGTAAAATGGCTCTGGACAGAGAAGAGGAGCACCGCAACGCTTGGCAAGTCAGCGAGCTTGCTCGACAACTCCAATCAACTCGACATGCCAGACCTCCATAAATATGGAACTTCTTTCCCGGTGTTAATGCTGTGGTTGGCGGCAGAGCCTCTTTTGCTTAACGATCCCGCCAGTTCTTGCCGTTTGTCTTGATCCGAGCTGGACCGGGTCTCGCGAGAGGCTTCCTCTCCACACTCGGATCAGGCGCGGTTAGGGCACCCCGCATTTCAGATGCCCGGGCTCGCCAACTTGCACGCGCGCTATCCGGCGACCCAGGCTTGAATTTAGCTAACAGAAAGACTGAGCTCAAGAAAAAGACCATAAGTGCGGATAGATTTCGTGGTTTGCTCGCCTTTACATATTTGTTACATATTTCCACTGTGTTGACTTCGCCTGCACCCGCCTGCAGGATTTGCAGTGAACACCTGCCCATTGCCCATACGTGCATGGGGCCGCGCGCTCATACATAAAAAAGTGCCGGGGATCAAGTTTGCGGGCACTGGGAACAGCGCGCTTTAGAGTTTGTTGAATGCATTGGATTCGCTAAGGTATTATGAATTCGCGCTCTTTTCATGGTGGGGATGCCCTTACACGGTCCCTGAGCCAGGATATAGTTACAACGCACCTGATTCCGGCGCTGCCATATCAGGATATGCTGATGCTACGCCTGGCCAACAAACACATGAGGAACACTGTTGACAGCAACAGCAGTTTCTACAAGAAAAAGTACGAGCATATTTTCGAGGACGACCTCGTATTTCCACAAACGTCCACCTGGCGGCAGGCCTACGAACTGCGCCAGCAAGCTGTCTGCTTTGCAAGCCCTGTTCCGGCACCCAAAACGAGTGGAATGGCAACAGAGGACAGAACAGAGCCCACCACGGCCTTAAAGTCTGTAGTGCTTCTTGAAAATTGGATGGTTAAGTTGAGTATCGACGGCAAGCTCTCGGCCTCCAATCTGGAATCGGGGGTCAATATTTCGGTGTGGGGTCCCGCTAATGCCCCAATGCGTAGAATTTGGAAGGGGCCAGGCAACTTTCTTCTCTCAATTGACTCCGAGAATGTGATCTATAAGATATCCGGCCCGTCATTTAGTGCTGTACGTTATTACCGCATGGCCCCAAACATCAGAATCAAGCAAGCCTGCATTGTGGATAATCACGTGGTGGTCTTGGCCGAGAACGTTGGCATTGTGGCCTTCAGTGAGGACTTTCCGTCCGAGTACGCGGCAACGAGCCATTGGGTCATCAGAAAAACTGAAGATGCCCAGGAAATGGTATCGCTGCGCAGCGGAATTGCCTTCATTGACACCACTGGCCAAGTCAGTCTGATCGGCGTTCTCGACGGCGACTTTGATATTCCCCAGAAAATCCCGCAAATCAGTGGTACTCAAGGGAAAGACAAGTGGGTCGCCCTTTCTGCCGTGCCTAAGACGTCCTGTATCATCGGGATCACTGCTGCTGGCCAGACAAAGGTGTGCGACCTCTCCGAATCTAGATCTGCTGTAGTGGATGTGCTCGAGGATATTCCGGCCCGCAGCGTATCTTGCTCGGGGAACAAGGCAGTTGTCTTGACCGAGGGTGGGCAAGTACAGTTAATTTCGAACGACTCCGATATCTGGACCAGTGGCGTGGGCAAACCTACAATCAGGGCCATGGATTTTCCCAAAGTTACTTGCCCCGTGAACCTCGACTTCAATGGAGACCGCTGCGTGGTGGTGGGCATCAATGCATCTTCCTGAGCATAGCATACTTGGAAGTACTCATGTAGGTAATGAGATTAATGAGAATCATGAATTACAACTGATGGATGCTGATTTGCTAGCCGTTATTAAGGCACTATTGATAAATATGAAACCGTAGGACAGCGAAGAACGCATATCACGAGGAGCCGCCCAGTCCAGCTGCGAAGGCCAGATACCAAGTCCGCGAGGCGCCTCCATCCAGATACTCTGCCTTGAAGTTCTCCGAAGACAGCCATTGGTAGGAGGACTTGGGGTCGAACAGAGCCTGATTCGCCCTCAGAATGCCAGCCCAGCCAGAGTCTAGCGTGTCCACAAGATTTGCAAGTTTGGACTGCCACTCCTGTTGAACAAAAGTTTTCGGGCGGATCAAACCGGAGGCACCAGTCAGGGGAATCATTTGAATACCCTGAATGTATTCCAAGTTTGTGCCAAAAAACGTGGTATGGTCCAGTTTATTTTCGAAAGAGATGCCGGCAACCCGGTTGGCCAAGATTTGCGCAGGCTGGATCTTGTTATCGTCCTCGAACAAGAAGTAAGCGGGCATGCTGCGCTTCATGATGGCCAGCATAAGGTCACCACGGGCTTCCATCGACTTATCACCGACCACCTGGCCCCACAGTTTCATGCCATAGGCAAAATTGTAGTCTTCAGAAGTCGATTCTTCGTTCTTACCGTCACCGGACTCAAAAAGCCCAGCAGCCCAAGAGTGGCCACTGAAAAAGTCAAACATCCGGAAGATAGGAAAGTGGCCGTCATCAGCCGAAGGGTTTGCCACATCGCGGACGAGTGAGTTCACCCAGTCTTTGTTCTTTTGGACCCACGAACCATCTCCATATTTCTTGTCGAGCTTTCCAATCACGGCCGCCGCGTGGATGTAGTAGCCATAGTGGAAATGATGGTCATTGTAGTAAGGAGCACCAAAGTCCTGATCAGGTGTAGCGGAAGAGGTCACACCCTTGAAAGTAGTGTCATAAATGAATGGAGTCAGCTGGCTGTTGCTGAGCCACGGATTAATTGCCGCTTTGAGGCCCTCAAGACCCTGCTTGGCCAGACCATCATTGTTTAGAATGTCGCTGGCAACCAGAAGAATATATGCGAATTTGTCTAAGCCTTTACCAGCCGTATAGGTAGAAGCACTATTAGACTGGCCCTTAATATCCTCGGAAAGTTCGGAATTAGCAGTGGTAGCCAAAAGCTGCAAAGCTTCAGAGCTAATTGAGCTCTCGCCATTGTCGACCTGCCAAGGCAACCACTGCAGATCAGTGTAAAGCTGCTCGCTCATGGACAGTTTGTTTGATACAACTCCTGTTAGAGAGCCCTTGGAGCGACTGTAAGTAATCAAGTTGGTCTTGGCGTTCTTGAGATCATCTGTAAACGAGTCCACCTGGTGAGGAAGTGCATACAGAAGAGTGCTCCCGCTTGTGGAGCTACCGTTAACGTCATAATTGATGCTGTAAGTAGCCACATCTCCAGAAACGGAGCCATCAATGGAATTGCTGATAGGATAGGCACCTGCTGCGCTATCGATGGCGGAATCATCGTCACCAGTAACAATGGCGAGCTGAATGACCAACCCATCAATGCTTTTACTGCCAACAATTTCGAAATTCGAATTGGCTTTGAACTCGAAGTCCTCATTGTTAGGAACAGTGACGTACACATTCCAGTTAACTCCATCAAAAAGCGATGCCCTGTACTTCTGAATTCCGTTTGAGAGACTCTTCTGCTTGACAAGGTTGTTTACGCCCAGCTGAGAAAATAGCCGGGGAGTTAGACCATTGTAGACACCAGTGACAAAACCCATGCCAATGGCAATAGGGAATGTTATCTTTCCCGAACCGGTTCCTATAGTGGCAGTTACTGACAGTGCCGAGTTGTCGGTGACTGCCAAATTCAAATTTCCGGAATTGAATTCGGTAGCGGACAGGACCAGAGATTTCAACATAAGAGGGTTTGTGTAGTATTCAGCAGGATCAGAATTCGCATCAGGGCCAAAAACGCGCTGGGTGGAATTAGTGTATGAAACACCAAGGCCATAGTACTGGTCGTCGTTGGCATACCAAACGGTATATGGCTGAGCAAACACAGATAAGTTCTGCCCATTCAAAAACAGATTAGCAAAGAACTTATTGGTCTGGATTGGCCCCTTAATGCCCACATTCTCTGGAAGCTGCAACGTAAGAGGTTTCTGAGGGAACATAGACAGCGGCTCCGAAGTGTCGATCGCGTTGAATATACCACCGTCTGGGTAGTACTTGCCGCCAGAAGGAGCGGGCGACGAGAACGAAGAGGAAGAAGAAGACGATGGGACAACATTTGACGAGACAGAGGTGGTACCACCAACCGAATTCGGGCTGGAAGGGCTCGCATTAAGCGAGCTGCTCTGTGATCCTGAAACAGGGCCGCTGGTCCCGACAGAGTTGGCCGAAGTAGCAGCACCAGGCGACGTAGTCTTAGCCGAAGACGTGACTGGAGTTGTGGGCTTGACAATAGTAAAGCCTTCTGTGTAGGTGCTGGGGTCGGCTTGTGTTTCAAGACTTGACGTCGAGAATGATGAAACATCGCTAACTGGGGCCGGCTTGGAGGGCCCAATAGTTGTCACGACGGTACCAGTGGCTATAGTAACGGGGGAAGTAACTGCGTGGAAAAGAGTGATTTCCTCGATGGTGGTCTGGTCCACGGTACTGGCTGCGGGCTGTACGGTGGTGGTCAAAGTCTTGGGCTGTTCACTCGTCACTTTGTGAATTGTAACCACTTTGCCGAGGGCTAGTGCCGGCAATGCCAACAAGAGTGCGGATTTCATGGTGATATAAACGAGGGTAAACTGCCGCTTCGATAAATGAAAGTTGGATCCTCTCTTATGCTTGACAGCTCGTCAAAGCGTAGTTTATGCTGGCGGGTCGCTACGGTTTAGCGTACGCGGGTGGGTCCGACCGGTAAAAAGATCTCAACAATATGCAAATCGAAAATGTACCACATATATATAGGCTAGCCGTATTACCTGCCACCCCTGAAGGCGTTGATTTCCCACATGTGCATAAACCTTTTAGAAATGCGTCATGCGTTGCTTGTCTTCGTGCACTGCTTTGACCGGTGGCTAGTACGCGAGACAACCTTGCAGGGAGGTTTCAGCCAGCCACCAACCCATAAAGTCACGCCGCAAGGGGAATGACCGCTTGATGTGGAAGAAGAACAAGATAGCTGAATTGAATAGATAATATAACGGCCCTTGAAAATGAACTGGCGTCTTTAAGGGTGGTAGGGCTGTTTGTTGTCAATGTTTTCGAATAAAGCATATGCAGGATCGTGCAGGAGCTTGCAGACGTTCCTGCAGGAGCGTGGGCAATTTTGCTGTGGGGCTCACGGTGCACTCTGCCAAAGAATGTGCGTAGACTAAGCCGGATATAGAGTTTACGGGCTACATTGTGAAGAAGGATTCACCGAGCGTTGTTCTGACACTGGTAGTTCGGTAGAGCACTGAGCAAGCTAAGATCGATATGGTTTATGCAATGCAGCGTTGTCCCGCGGGCGAGCATAACTCCGGATTTCGGGGTGTACAATATTGTGCCCGCCGCCAGATAAACAGGACAGCATTTGGTTACCACAACCGGAAGACGTTCTTGCAGACAGCGCGTCACGCGCAGTGATGTCCTGATCACGGGAGCGCATAAACCTGCTGGCGCCTGACGGACGTGGCTGGCCCTACGTGGCGGGTTGCAGGCGATCGCCTGCCACCTCCCTTGATATTGATCGTGACGACGACAGCTCAGCAACAGAGGTGCAAGGCAGTGCTTACTTACATACTTTATGTTTCCTAAGGACAGTACAATTAGTAAAATTTTTGATAGCTAGCATGTCTCTCTATGTGAACCCTCGTTTAGGAGAAGTCCTTCTCGGTGCAAGCGTCGCCAACTGCCGAAGTAACGGACGAGCCGGAGAGCACCGAGCGCTGGACTAGATCGTAGTACTCAGTACCTGACCACTTTTGGTGGGTGAAAACATCGCACCCGGTAGCCTTCTCCTCGGCCTGAACCTGCTTAACGTACGCTAGCATACCATCAGTCTTGAAAGCGTTACTGAGCTTCCAGGTAGCCAGGGCGTCCGTGTGAATTCCGGCCAACGAAACAAGCTGGAAGACGAACCCGCATTTCGCGAGCTCAAAGACAAAGTCCTTGAGGTCTTGCTCCGAAAAGCCCTGGTTGAGCCAGTTAAATGACGGCGACAGGTTATAGACCAGCCACTTGTCGGGGTACTTCTCGTGAATTTTGTTAGCAAAGTCCTGCGCCTGCTTAAGGTCTGGTTTCTTTGTTTCCAGCCATAGCATGTCGGCATAGGGAGCGTAAGTGAGCGTGCGCTTGAGGGCAGGTGCCATGCCGGTGCGCACCGGGTGGTACCCCTCAGTGGTGCGAGGGGCGTCCCAGTTGAAGTAGATATCGTAGCCGAGAACGCGACGGGCTGCAGTACGGGCGAGATAGTTGGACTTGCCCTTGGCCTCTGCCAGGTAGCTCTCAATCTGGTCGCTCTTGCCATCTTTCTCGAGCGCAGCGATGACGGCTTCGTCGAAGGTGAGCAGGTTGTGAGACTTGATCCACTCGAGCTCGAGCTTGTTGACAGCCTCCGGAGACGCACCGCTGGCCTCGGCCTCGAGCAAGGTATCCTTGAGAGGCTTGATGAACTCGGTGACACCGAGGATAAACTCGTGGTCCTCGGGGTCCACTGACGAGGAAAGGAGGTCTGCGGACTCCGAGTCCGTGCGGGCGATTATGAGGTTCGAGGTGCCCATGATGTCCCATTGGAAACGGGTGGAGAGCAGGCGAGTGACGTGCTGCGAGGTGGGCACAATGACCTTGCCGGCAACGTGGCCGCACTTCTTGCCGCCGTGGAGCTGGTCCTCGAGGTGGATGGCGGCAGCGCCCTTTTCGGCAAACAGCTTGGCCAGCTTCATCACTGAGCCGATACCGCCGTGGCCCGTGTCGGCGTCGGCAATGATGGGGCGCATGTAGTCCAGGCGCGGCCGGCCGGCAGAGATGCGGGCCTCGCGCTCGGCCGGGGAGAGTTGCGCCCACTCCAAAAACGCCTTTTTGTCGTGCATGAGCTGAGCCCGAAACAGGCGGTCGACCTGATTGGGCACCGTGTCGTACGGATAGTCGCCAAAGTCAGGGCCGACCTCGTTCGTGGTGGTCAGCACGCTGGAGGCTGCCCAGCCGGAGATGTAGGTGACCTCCTGGTTGAGCACGGTCTGCGACATCTGCACGGGATCGATCGAGCCCAGCGTGTGCACGGGTTTGCCCTCCTTGAAGCGCTGGTCAAACAGGTTGAACAGCTTTTGGGCCTGCACATCGCTCATGTATGTCTGGCCGATCGTGCCCCTCAGCTCGGCGACCTTGGCTGCGTCCCACGAGCGCTTGATGTTTTTGAAGCGCGGCGAGTTGAACCAGGCCTCGATGTTGGCCGTCTGCTCGGTGAGGTAGAACTCTTCGTCACTCGGCGTCGGGTAGGGGAATTTGGACAGCGACGACATGAGCCTTTGAGACTGGTGGAGGTGGAGCGGTCTGACGGGCTTTAGCTGCGCTGCTCTGCGTAGCATGGTCCTTTTTTATTGCTCCCGTTTTGGCCTTTTTTGGCTAGTTGTACTCTTTACTTCCGCTGGCGGATCGAATGCAAGCTGGGAAGATCGGGAACGAATCCGGGGTAATTTATATATACACTTATACCGGAGCGGCCGAGAGGCCCCCAGAGCCGAGCTCGGAGTTTGATCCGGCACGTGACCACCGGTGCCGAGCGCGCCCGCGCCGAGCTCAGCCAGGCGCTAGAATCACCGATTTGCGCAACACCAGCAGCTAGCTTACACACATACATAGGTATTCTCCCAACGGCTGCCACGCTGCCAGCGCTGCGGCCTGCGCGCGCGCACGCGTTGCACGCGCCCGGCTCAACCGCTGCCCTGCTCCTCTTTCCGCGGGTCATACTACCAGCGACTGGTGCAACCCTCCAATTGTAAACACATGCCCGCGATGGTAGCGCGGGCCCCGGAAAACAACATCCGGGGACACATCAAAGAATACATCGCTGCGTTCAGCACGCCGCAAATAAAGTACAATTTGGCGGCGGCGCCCGCGGCTGGCCCGCCGCCGTCGCTAGCGCCTGGCGACGGGCCGCTTGCCGCGGCAGGCTACGTCGACATCGACGCTGAGCTGTCCGACATTGCTGACGACTCCGACCTCGAGCTGTCGCCGCGTGTCCAGGTCCTCGGCACAGACCCCGTGAACGAGGATCTCGACGACCCGGAGCTGGTCATTCCCGCGCTGCCGTCGTCGCCCGAGCTCGAAGCGGTCGCCGGCCCCCGTTCCGGACCCTACATCGATCTCACGGCCGACACGTCGCTTGAGCGGGTCGCGCCCAAGTCGCTTGCGTCGGGCGCGCCGCTGGCGCCGGCAACGCCCCAGCGGCCGGTGCGCATGCTGTCGCCGCCGGCCCAGGCGGCAGACGCCCCAGACATCAACAATCTAGACACTGACGACCTGGACACCCTAGATGGCGGAGACATGGATGCGCTAGATTTCAGCGACGGCGAGATCGTGTTCTCCGATGAAGACGGCCCCTTTGCCGACCTCCCAGATAACGAGCCTCCTGCTGCGGGCCGGGAGCCTAGCAATGGCGAGCGCGACCGCAGCGCCCCACAGAGGGCCTACATGATCAGCGATGAGGATTTTCTGGAGGAATACAGTGATCTGGAATACGTTGGAACCCTGGAAGAAGACCGGGAGCCCGCGATCTCGCCTGCTTTCGCCGTCAATGGCGCGCAGCGCCTGGCCCAACTGCAGGTCGAGAAGGTCGGTCTGCTCGAGCGCAAGGTCTCCCTGCTCATGGAAGCACTGCGTCATGCTAACGTCGCCGTCCCTGGCGATGTGATGGGCGTAGATGTGAAGATCTCCGCTCTCGATAATAAAATGGGCGGCTTTGATGAACTCACGGACGACCAGCCCAACCCTATGCAGATTCAGGGAACGTTGCCAACCACGCTAAACAGCGGACAGGTGGACGGTAACGGCTCGAATACCTCGCAAGCCGACCCGATGGCCCTGCTCCACACCTCCCAACCGGCGATGCACTCTATTTCGCCGTACTTTGGCTTGGCGCCCCCGAAAGTGCCCGCCGCAGCCAAGAGGGATGTTATCGATATTGATGCATATGTGCCCTCGCTCAGCCAGACGAACCATCCGGGCGACAAAGCAAACCAGACATATCCATGGTCTCGCGAACTGCACAAAATGCTCCGGATTAAGTTCGGTATCGACGCGTTCCGCCGCAACCAGCTGCAGGCTATCGACGGCACGCTCTCTGGCAAGGATGTCGTGGTCCTCATGCCCACGGGCGGAGGCAAGTCGTTGTGTTATCAGCTGCCCGCGATTCTGGACAGCGGCTCTACCACGGGAACTACCGTTGTGATATCACCCTTGTTGTCGCTCATGGCTGATCAGCTGGCGCATCTGAAAGCCAAAAATATTCCTGCCGAAATGATTAGCGGAGATCTCACTGAAGGCCAGCGCCGGGAAGCTCTGGATTTACTGCGCAATAACCAGTTACGCCTCGTTTATTTTTCACCAGAGATGTTGTTCGGGTCGTCGCGGATTCATAACATTTTGCAGGATCTTTACCATCAGAAGAAAATTGCCCGCTGGGTCATTGATGAAGCACACTGCGTAAGCTCCTGGGGTCATGATTTCCGACCGCCCTACAAAGCACTACAAAACCTTAAAACTCAATTTCCCAACATCCCGATAATGGCGCTGACTGCTACTGCGAACCAGCGCGTCTTAATCGACATTGAAGGCTGCATGAGACCAGAACATCTTGTGCTCAAGCAGAGCTTCAATCGGCCAAACTTGTTTTACGAGGTGAGGCGGAAGGGAAATGATGCTATTCTCCGCGTTTACGAGATCTGCATGGAATACAAAAACAAAACGGGAATTATCTATTGCAATTCCAAGAACTCCTGCGAGAAGAATGCTACCACCCTGAAGAGCATGGGTGTGGCGGCTGCCTTTTATCACGCGGGGATGACCAGGGAAGAACGTGCTGATGTCCAGAAAAATTGGCAAGAGGGCCGTATCAAGGTCATATGTGCCACGATTGCGTTTGGTATGGGAATTGACAAACCAGATGTACGCTTTGTTATCCATTTTACTATTCCACGAACCATGGAGGGCTATTATCAAGAAACTGGCCGGGCAGGTCGCGACGGGATGCCGTCTACATGTATTCTGTTCTTCAATCAGCGGGATTCCACGATGCTATTCAAGCTCATTGACCAGGACAGTAATATTACTGAAGATTCCCGTCGCCGGTATAAAGACCTGTTGAAGAATGTCGTGCAGTATTGTCAGAATGACACTGATTGCCGAAGAATGCAGATTTTACAATATTTTAACGAGACGTTTGACCCCGCCACATGCAAGGGCACGTGTGACTGTTGCAGGAACGGTATCGGGAGACGCCTTATTACCCGAAATATGACCGAACAGGCGTGCCTAGTCATTAAATTGCTTCAACTAATCCAGTCCAGCAACGTGACGGTCTCGTATACCGTTGATATATTGAGGGGCCTGGAACACCGTGCCCTAGTAGCCCGCAGTCATCACCTCGTTTCTGAACATGGTAGCCTGGCCAGTTATGATAAAACTACTGTCGAGCGGCTGATACAGCATCTCATAGCCGAGAAGGTGCTTGAAGAGCGCGCGGTGGCCGATGGCCGTGGGGCTCCTCAGAGCTATTTATTTGTTGCCTTTCTACACAAGCAAGTCTTGAATGGCGAGCGAAACATTTTCATGGAAGTGCGGGATACGGTTCACTACTCCCCGCCCAAAAAGCGAGCCCGGACACAAGCCTCGCGAGTGAGCGGCGACGGAAATAGCGGGGCGGCTGCCGGACCTTCTAGCTCTGGTGCCTCTCGAGGCAGAAAAGGCGGAACACCGACGCGAGCTGGCGATGGGAGCCGCAGGGGCGGTCGATATGGCAGGGGCGGCCGTAGAGGCGGTCGCGGGGGAGCCCGCTCGGGGAGCCAACAATATGGTCGCGGCGGCGCTGCACCCACTGGCATTGTTCGGCCTATGGTTTGATATCCCAGTGACCAACGCCCAGTCCAAGACGGTCAAAACTATTTATTAATTTCTATTACTGTGTATGTGTGAAAGCATAGAGTGATGCATGGTCCGGGCGCGGGTTTCAGCTTTACCATGCTGGTGGGCCGTGACGGAAGGCCGGCGGGAGTCCCGGCGAGCGCGGGGTGAACTTTGTACCAACCACCTCCCTCGCGCTGTCGGAAGGGGCTCTGCCTGGTTCTTCTGGCGTCCACCTTTCGGTACAAATTCGGGGGTAAATAAGCTTGTCGAGGAAAGAGTACATATAGTCTATACTAGTGCCCTAAAAGATATCCAACAACAGAGAAAGTGGTCAACAATAACGCCTGAGCTCATAGAGAAGGGCGGTTTGCATAATGAGGTGCATGTTGCGTTGGGAGCGCGGCGAGGTGCCGGCTGTGCGGAACGATGTTCGCTGCAAGGCCAGCTGCAAGACAATTCTCTGAGTGGGCCATGCTCTGCAGCTTGCAAGCACGACGCGCCGCCGAGAAAGCAAAACCCTAGGCACAAACATAGGCAATAGTATGGCGCTGGAATTTGCGAGACGAGGTGAGCCGAAGATTGTCTACGGATTATTTAGTAGGTTTCGAGTTTTTCGGCTCGGAACCGGGGCAGCAAGCAAGTGCAGCTCGGGAGATGCAGTGCTCGGTGCAGAGATGGCTCGGTATGCTGCTTGTCGTTACTAAGGCAGGTTTATCTCGCGACCACCTGCTTGGCATAGCTCGGCCATCCAAATTCGCCATTAGACCGAACACGTTCCGCTTCGACTGGCCACGTTCACTCTTGTCGCATCTCGTCTGAGTGTACTAGTCCTGTAGCACTAAAGATGCGCACACAGCTCAGCATCTGGGGGCACCTGGAGCGGTCCATGCTGGAAGAGCAAAGCGCCCTGGGCGAAATGGAAGCTTTTGGCTCGGTAGTGTGTCCGCAGCTGGCCACGCCGGCGATATACGAAAGCTTTGACGTCCGCGACATGGTGATGGGCACGGAGTCGCTCACGTTCATGACCCACTCGCGCGAGGCCTTCACCATTGGCTGGCTCAAGGGCCTGTCCAACGGACGGCTGGGCATCACTCGCGTGCAAGCCCCGAGCGCCCGGCACTTTTCGCAGATCTGCTCGGGCGCGCGCCACCTGCTTGCATTGGACGAGGAGGGCGAGGCGTTTATTTGGAGCTGGGACAAGCTTGCTGCCGGCCAGCAGCTGGTCTTTAACTTCTCGCACGGCGACTACTCAAGAACGCCCATTCTGAAGCTGCGGGCCGGCTCAGAGCTGAGCGCGGCTTTGATAGAAAACATCGGAATTGCGTTCTGGTGGCAGAGCGACATCGAGCACCTGCGCGGCGACCCCCTCGTGGTGCCGTACCGGCTGATTCCGTCGACCAGCAACTTTCACGATGACAACGAGCGCATAGTCGACCTGGCTGTCGGGTACGGTTACGTCGCATTCGTCAATGCGCAGGGGCTTCTTTTTATCACCAAGGTCGACGAGCGTGGCTTCACGACGCTGCCGGACCGCGACCGGGAGTTTGCCGCTCTGGCCGGCACTGACCGCTACGTCTCCGTGCATGCGTTTTACGACCGCCTGGCGGCTGTGACCGACAAGGGCGAGGTAATGATGGGCACGCAGCGCGGGTCTACGTTTGAGGTCCACAAGGTCGCGGGATTGGCGGGCGTGTCGAGTGTGGCCCAGGGCCACTTCCACACGCTGGCCCTTACGGCCGCGGGAGAAGTATACATTTGGGGCGACGACCGGGAGAAGCGGGGCGTTCTTGGCGACGGCACAGTTGACAGCGCAAGCTACGTGTTCCCGCGCAAACTCGAGGTGGGCGGCCGTGCGATCCGGATCGCAGCCGAGGGGTTTCGCAGCGCTGTGCTGGCGGACCTGGACTCACCGGTCGAGCAGGGGATGCCCGCCGCGGTGCAGGCGGGCAGACAGCCCGCAGGGCCCATGCCAGGACAGACTGGAGCTGCTGGCATGGGCAGTACGGAGAGCCTGACGCAAGGGGTCGTGCCCTCGCCGAAACTGTCGCGAGTTCCGGAGGTTTCGGTGCCTTAGGGGCCGGGCCCCGGTAACGAGCGGCGCGGCGTGGCGCGGCACACACCGCGGAACCATCTCTGGTTTTTATTTTGACTCTTAAATTATTGAAGGCACATATTGGAATCTAGTGAGAGCAAACTTATACATTGTGTGTACGAACAACCTTTGCATCATCCTTTCGAGGGATTCTTGTTTGCGGAGCTTTTCCCTCCAGCTGGCTCAGTGAGAGCGAGCGAGGCTGGGCCCGCCCACGCTCCCAATCTCACAATCTCAACCCTGGGTGTGGCTCAAGCCGGGCTGGGCCCTTCACTCCCCTCCCCCCAAACCCTCTCCTGTTTTATTATTACTACTACTACCCTTCCTCCCCCCCTTGGCCGACCGATCCATCCCACCAGGCTTCTCCCCCTCCTTTATTTGGCACCGTCTCCCACCTTTCCAGAGGGCCCTTCTTGCCCGTGCTGCTAGCGAGGCATGTTCAATGAGCACGCAGCTCATCCGGCACTGCACAAGCGGCAGTCGTTTTCCAACTTTGGGGTGGGCGGCGGCTACCATGCCGACATGAGCCAGTACCGAACCGACTACCTGCCGCCGGACTACCGGCATCGCTCGATGTACGGGTACGCGGCGGCGCCGCCGCCGCGGGCGCCTGCCGTGCCGCCGCGCGCGCTGTACTTCGACTCCAACTGGCCGCTGTTTGCCGCCGACTGGTCGCACACGGAAATGGGCCAGTTTCTCGCGGTTGGCACTTACAACGAGGAGCCGCAGAACCGGGTGCACATTCTTACGGCGACACAGGACCAGCTGGGCAACCCGGTGGCGTTCACGAATGTCGCCGACGCGCTGGTGACGCTGCCGCAGACCAAGATCTCGTGGGACCCGTCGGGCATCCAGCCCAACGGCCAGCTGCGCCTGCTGAGCACGGGCGACTGCCTGCGGCCCTGGACGGTCGACCTGAACCAGGGCCGGCTCGAGGCGCTGACGCCGCTGTCGAAAAAGCCCAAGGGCGCCCCGCCGGGCATGCCGCCAGCGCCGCTGACCAGCTTCGATTGGAGCGTGATCGACCCGAACCTGGCCATCACCTCTTCGGTGGACACGACGTGCACGCTGTGGGACCTGGCCACAGGCACGGTGCGCACGCAGCTGATTGCGCACGACAGTGATGTGTACGATGTGGCCTTTCTCGCCGGCACGCCTCACCAGTTTGTGAGCGTGGGTGCTGACGGGTCGGTGCGGGCGTTTGATCTGCGGGCGCTGGAGAACTCCACCATTGTGTTCGAGATGACCGACTCGACGCCGCTGCTCCGCGTGGCCACGAGCCCCTCCGACCCGTACCTCATGGCCGCGATCGCGCAGGACTCGCCGCTGATCTACCTCATCGACACGCGGGCCCACCGCAACCCCGTGGGCGTGCTGGAGGGCCACCAGGCGCCAGTCAACTCGATCAAGTGGGCGCCGCCGCATGTTGGCCGCAACATTCTGGCGTCCGGCGCAGACGACTGCCAGCTGCTGCTGTGGGACCTGGCCTCGGGCGACGGCAGCGTGCCTCGCGGCGCGTTCACCGACTCGGGCCAGATCAACAATGTCATGTGGAGCCCGTCGGGCGCGTGGCTGGGCTCCATCAGCGGCAGGACACTGCAGGGCGTTCGCTCTGGCTGGCGGTAGCCTGAGGTAGCCTGCGGGCCAGACTCCTAGACAATCAGCTGCGGTGACGGGTGCCCCTGCTCGCCGCGCTACCGAATGGCATTTATCGCATTTTTGCATCGGTTCCGGGTTTCCCGAGCTCAAGCTGTACACTCTACATTGCTATATTTATATACATACGAGATCTCGAAATACCGAGGAGCAGGGTAGGCCAGCCAGGAGCAGCCAGCCAGCAGCAGGAGCAGCAGCAGCAGCAGCCGGCTCGGCCCACAGCATTCAGGCTATTCAGGCGTGGCACCCAAGCAGAAGGCCTACGCGAGCCGCCGGCCCACGAACCCTTCAGGCTCTCTTGCGCAGCACGTCCCGCGGCCCGTGGCCGGTGCTTTGCTGGGGCCGGCCGGGCTGCACAGCCGAGCGGGCTGTACGCACGTGGCTCGCGGCCGGGGCGCCGCCGACCCCTGCCCCGGTGTCGTTACCAGTCCGAGATGCTGAGTCAACCGGTGGCAAACATGACTTGGAGGGCCATGGCGCAGTTGTGGGCTACGGCCCGCGGCCGCCTGGCTCGCGAGGCGCGCGAGCGCCTCTGGAATTGTGTTCACGACCTCAAGCAAGGTGCGCGGCGCCCGCACGCGTACGAGCACGCGTGGGAGCCCGCATACAGCCGCTACCGTACGCCGCACTCGATTTTCCGGGCCGCCACCTGGGAGCGCGCCAAACGACATCGCTACATCGACACCTTCTGCCGGTACCACCGCAAGTACCACAGCTACCACTCGGGGCGCTCCTACGAGGGCAACTGCATGTTTGGCGGCCGCCGTAGTGGCTTCTACGCAAACCGCTTTGGCCGCCTGCTCTGCCACCGCTCCTTGCACTGCCCCACGGCGAAGGACACGCGCAGCGAGCTGCTGCGCGCTGCCGTCGTGGGCTGGAAGTTCCGTGACGCTTATCTCGACCAGGCCGCGCCCGTGATGCACCTGTCGAGCCGGCTGCGCACGCCTCTCCACATGCTGCGCCGGGCGACCCCGGTGCAGATTTTGCGCGCCCAGTTCTCGACGGCGCGGCTGTTTGGTGGCCAGCTCTCGAGCGCGGCCATGCCCCATAGCTGTGGCCTCTCGTCGTTCTCGGGCAGCAGTCTGAATTCGAGCAGTAACCGGCGGAGCAGGGCCCGGGCATCCATTAACAGCACGGGCTCCACTTCGTTTGCGCAGGAGCCGGCCTGGCAGCGCAGCAGCCCTAGGCTTGCTCGCTTCTTTTCGTTCCAGGTGCCGCGGTTGCCCTCGGTGCTTGACTCTGTCCGCGGGATGATGGCGTCGGCGTGGCCTGAGCAGGTGGAGGTGCTGCCTGAGCCTGGCGTGCCGGAGGTGGTCGAGACGCTGCCCATCAGCGCGGCCGTCGACTTTGACATGACCCCACGCGTCGTGCTGCCCGGCGGCGAGAGCATTCTCACCGAGCAAATGTCCAGCGTGCTGCTGCAGCATATCAACTCCCAGATTGCGCAGCTGCAGGCGATTGCGAGTGACATTGTCCGCGTGGCCTCGCTTGGCGAGCTTCCCGTGTCCGTAGAGGCGAGAGGAACAACCATCCGGGTGCACTTCCCCAACAGCGACACCGAGAAGGTGTCGCTACTGATGGATGACAAGGATGTGTATAGCGGCCGGATTGTGGAGATGATGGACGAGCCCGCGGCGTCGGACGCCGTGCCGCTTGCCTCCGAGGACGAGGGTACATGGAGCGACGACATGTCGACGCCGGGCCTTAGTATGAGTGAGAGCTCGGTCTCCGAGTCGTCGGTTCCCACCGCCCTGCAGACCGAGTCGTCTTTCTCTGTCGTTTCCTTATAGGCATTCGGGCAACACCTTCGCTTGAGCCGGGACAAACACATAACTTCACCCGCTCGCCGCAGCCGAGCCCGAAAGCATCACGCTCTACTCACTCACACAACAAGAGCCGCATAGCCGCTCGATGATAATGCAATGTTTATTTACAGAACCAGTAACAATTTAGATTACAATACGTACAGTACCGGGCTGGCCGCCCCGCTGAGCTGCTGCACAGCGTGAGAGCCTGCCCCAGATCGGCGAATCGGCGGATCGGCGGTTCGGCCGACGAGGGAGAACCGGCTACAATTGGTGCTTTGGCGTTTAAGGCAGTCTCCTCTGCCTGTTACTCGACGCAGTATGGCCCGCTCCCGCTGTTATTGACATCTGTACGACTGTAATTAAAGTAACCTTGCCCACGCTGCCAGCAGGCTGCACTGGGATCGGAGTGCCTCAGGCGGGTCGCGGCGTTCTTGAGAAACCGAGCCAGACATAGTAAACCGCGCAAAGCCGCACCGCGAAATTGCGGTAGCTAGTATGCCTGGCTTCAAGGGCAGCCGTAGGAGCAGTGTTCTCCGGCGTATTCTTGTTCGCCGGGCCCTGAGCGTTGTCACCCCTGCAGCAGCTTGCCCGCAACGGGCTGTCTCGCAGAAACCCTTATCAGCCAGAAGCGTCATCGGAGGGCGAGAGCTTGGACGCACGAGGCAATTAGGATACCGCACCCAGCCAGGGTGAAAATCGGACTTTGAGCCCGGGTAATTCTGTATCGTGAGCGGCTTCACAGGTCACGTTCGTTTGTTTCTGGTCAGGAATGTGGTTAGGCTCCTATGTGTGCGCTGTCTTGGTTCCTCCCCGTGCCAGCTCGACCATGCAGGCACATGCAGGTCTCACGTAGCTTACCCTTTCCCACGGAGCCTGGTGGCAATCAAATAGCGCGAGCCCCCGCCCGGGAATAATGTCGGAGGTCCCACTGTTGTGCAAAAGACCTCAACTGAGCAGGCTTATTTTATTGCTCGGCTCTTCCTAGTACTATCTGCCCCAGCTCGGCCCTCAATGGCGCTTCCACGCGCCCCCAAATCAGGTACCTCTAAGGCGCCAGGCAGCGCGGGTACCTCCACCTCCCCCCACTCAAGCGAGGCAGCTAGCCCGCAGTGTGCGCGCGGCGATAGCGACCACGACACGGAGATCGAAGACCACTCCGAATATGATGTGATTTCCGAAATTGGTGCATTTTCGGAAGAATATGGTATTGTATCCGAATCTGGTAACGAGTTTGGCGTGGAAAGCGCCTCGGACATTGGCGACCCCGCGCTGTCGGAGGCCGGGTCACACGAGCTCCTCTCCTTTGGCGATTCGCAGGCCGGACATGGCCTATTCAAGATGCCGTTTCTGTGGGCAGGCGAAGCTAGCGGGATTTCAACGGATACTGTTTCAGATAAAGACGAGTCCTCGGCTCTGTCTTCGTCTGCAATCAGGCCTTCTGGCGCTCCGGAGGACTCGCTTTCGCTGCAGTATGTTCCCCCGGACGACATTCATTCGCTAAGACTAGACGTTCCCTGGAGACTCGGATTTGCAGTGACTGAGTATGTTGTGCCGTATACTCAATTCTTCCTATTTGGGGCGCCGCAGCATGTAGCAGTCGACTTGTTCCGCAACCTGGTGTCTCATCACCCGGGCATGGCTGACCACATTTCGTTTCAATGGGCTGATATCGGCACTATCGAAAGCCTCAATCGCGTTACTTCGCCTGACGACGTTCTTAGCAAACTGGAACCACCATCAAGAATCTTTTTATACTATTATGGCGCAGACGGTTCGGACCCACACTTGCATCGACAGCGCTTTAGTGAACTTAAAGATGCGCCTATTATTCCTGTGGCCGATGGTGTTATCGATGTTTTTTCCGACACCGCCACCAATGTTGTACTCAGCGCAGACGCGCCACGCGTTAGGGTTCAGCTCAGGGATGGTACGTCTTTCCATACAGTGATACCCGTCACGATGGTCCACCGCTTGCGACTCCCGCTACCAACATTGTACGGTCATGAAACGAGGTTGCGGTCCAGAGGCATGTCGTCTAAGAGATCAGGCTTTATCTTTTGGTTGATTGTCTTGGCTGCGGCGATTTTCGGATCGTCCTTTGCTCTCTGGGTTGAGGGTGGCAACCACAGCGCGGGCGTAAATACAGCACAAGACTCGGGTATTTCAGATATACCAGTGATTCCATCTGTTCGATCGCACCTCGCAGAAGTATCTGACGTTGGTGGGCCGATTCAAGGAACGCAAATTGAATTGTCACTTGAAGTACCGACTGAAGCGCCGATTGACGTGCCGATTGCGGAGACGCTCACTGCAGAAGCGCCGGGGTTGCTTGACCATGATCCAGCGGCTATACTTCAGGAGGAAATCAATATTTTGGAGGACGCTATCCGCAAACTGAGAGAGAACACCGTAGGTGCAGTATCCAAGTCTAGCGGTCGCACTTACGCTGTCGACTCGGTCGCGGTTTTGGTACAGCCTGCAATAGATGCATTCCGTGGTGTGGTATCTTATCTCGCTGAGTTTCTCAGGCCAGTTCAGGTCTCTATACAGTCTGATATCAAAGACCTTGTGCAATTCTCGTCAGCTGTAGGTGCCCGTGTATCAGTCTTGGCCATGCAGGTAAAGAAGAAAGCGCGTGCAGTGGGTTCTTCAGCAAATCGAAAATCAAGTGAGTTCGGTGCAAATATGCGTCATGGGTATTCAGAAGTGGCACCGATTTTCAAAGAAACTTTCGACAGGCTGAGAAGCAGCCAGGGGGGCTATCCAGTCTCTATCAATTATTTGTCCAAGCACCTGCGACAAGGTTTGGATAATCTGGCAAAGATTCCACAAATGCTGAAAAGACATGATATCGCTATCCATGTCGGAGAGGAGGCTCTTCTCCTAGCTGAGACCGTACGGGCAACTGCCTTCAAGTTCGTTTTCTGGGGGAGTGACTTGGTCCAGAATCAATATCACAAGTCGAAGGAGCATCTTTTTCCGTTGTTGAAGCATTGGTTGGGGAGAAGTAGTGATTGCATGAAATCTGCCGGACACATGGCATTGAAGAGGATTGATGAATTGTCCCGAGCAGGGGTAGTGACGGACGCTGCACGCGTAGCGGCCAAGTGGAGAGCGGTGGCTCAGCATCAGATATTTAGATCTACGAATCAGGTTTCCAAATTCTTGATTGACCAATCGGGGACAATGGCGCGCCACTTGGGTTTTAAAAATACTGCCGCGCCTTGGAGCAGTGCCATGAGAAATTTATCAGTTGCCCGTTGGTTGCCACGCTCTTGTAAGGAGTTCAACTGGTCAGCATACTCGAAGAAGGACCTCAGAAGAAGATGGGGCTCTTTTCTCCATACAAAGATGAGATGGTCTGGGGCCAGGTATCGGGCCAGAAAACAGGCTCCCTGGTGGACTGCTGTGGGCATCGGGAAGCACAACAATAGGAAATGCAAAGCCAAGGCTAACGCGAAAGCGAAGAATTAAGCGAGTACCTGAGCATGGATGCCGCACAGTTCCCGTCGCGCCCTTATTTTGTTGCCTCTCTCGGTCTTCAGTTGTGAACCGTTTGCTCTGCGCTGCCCTGACCCGCCAATTAATTTATTATATGATGTGCTTTAGTTGTGCCTATCTTTATATAGATATCTTGATGCTTGTATTGATGTTTTCTTGATGCTCTATTTAAATCTCTTGCTCTTAATTGGAGGGCCGAGGCTCGCCCCTTATGCCTCTTGCCTTGCTTGTGACAGCGCACTTCTGTTGCCTCGTGAGCGATGAGATCTCGCCAGGGCTGATATGCTTACATCAGCACGCACCCCCAATATACTGTTGTTTGGGAGATCGGGCCTGGGATTGTAATTAACCTGCATACACGCGCATAACGCACTCGATTTGTACCGCTGGCGAGCTTAGCACGGGCTTCGACTCTCGCCGTAGCAGCCGACAATGCGGAATGTGCACCAGTCGGCCAAGCGTCTCCGCGACCAGATTGTGGAGGGCGACGAAGAGACCAACGGCGAGTACAACCCGTCACGGTTTGGCGGCTTTGGCGAGTACTTTCGTAACAAACTTGTCAAGCTGCAGACCCAGGACAAGGTGCACAATCCACAGAAATCGCAATTATTCAAGGACTGCGTCGTCTACATCACGGGGTATACTCAGCCGTCCGCGCCCACGCTGAAGCGGCTCATAGTCGAGAACGGTGGCACGTACTGCAGCTTTCTGGGCGGCAAATCCTACGCCACCCACATCATTGCCGAGTCGCTGACCTCGCGTAAGAACATGGAGTTTGCCAACTACAAGGTCGTTCGACCCGCATGGGTGGTGGAGTCGGTCGGTGCCCAGAAGCTGCTTAACTGGACAAACTACAAAACTATCGCCGGCCCTCGGGGCTACGCTCGGTTCCAGGCTGCTCAGGAAAAGCTGGTTGAATCCAAGGAGGTTACACAGTCGGTGGAGAGCGAAGACGAAGCGATCGACGAGCCGCCTTCGCCCGAGTTTGGGGCTGATGCTGCGGATGAAGGGGCCGATGCCGTCGACGCGGAAGACGAGGAGGTCCTGGATTTTCATCCGAACATGTTCTGTGACAGAGAGCCACAGACGGAGGAGGAGCAGCTCCGCTGCCTAAAGAAACAACGTGAACGCCTCAATTGCCTGGACCCAAACTTTCTTACGTATTACTACTCGAGATCTCGGCTGCATCTTCTGAGTACTGCCAAGGTCGCTCTGCGTAAGCGCTGCCAGAAGGCCATGGCTTCTCGCGTAGCTAAGGACTTGTCCTCCTCGCCAAGAATGATTATGCATGTTGACTTTGATCAATTCTTTGCTGCTGTTGCGCTGAAAAGCCGCCCTGACTTGGTGGATAAGCCAGTGTGCGTGAGCTACGGGGGCAAGTCTTCTGACGTGGCGTCCTGCAACTATGTCGCTCGTGCCGCTGGCGTCAAGAACGGCACCTGGGTTGCAAGAGCAAAAGAACTGTGTCCAGACTTGGTCTGCTTGCCCTATGAGTTTCCAGAATACAAAAAGGCTTCTGATTCTTTATATGATATTCTTCTCAGTCTTGATCTCGACTACGTTGCGCCCATGTCAATTGACGAGGCTTTGATCGATGTGACATCACTTGTGTCAAATACAAAAGTTGAGGACCTGGCTAGAAAAATACGGAATATGGTCAGGGCATCAACCGGCTTGGAGGTGAGCATTGGTGCGGGCCCCAGCGTTCTTGCCGCAAGGATTGCCCTCCGTCAGGCGAAACCCGCTGGCCAAGCGTATATTGCCAAGACTGACGAGTTGAAAAGAGTTATGCATAAGATGCCAGTCAAGAATCTCCCAGGTGTGGGCTGGAGCGTGGCTTCCAAGCTCAGCAACCTACTTGTTTCTGAGATAGGCGACCTCGAGAGATTCTCGCGATCTGACTTGGAATCCAGGTTGGGCCAAAGTGTTGGCCGGAGGCTCTATGATAACTGCCGGGGTATTGATATCGACAACATTTCCAAAACTGACATGCCCCCTAAGACCTTCGGAGTCGAAGTTAGATGGGGGGTTAGGCTTTTATCGCTGGCAGAAGTATTTCAGTTTGCTGATAACCTCTCTGCAGATTTATGGGACCGAAGGTTTGAGCTCCCCATGGAGAATGTCACCGTGCGTCTCATCCAAAAGGCACCGTCTGCACCATTTGTAGCACCGAAGTATATGGGGTGTGGATGGTGCGATACGCAATCCCGATCCCGTAAGTTTGACGGTACGGTGGACCTTCCAATGCTACAAGAAAGTATCAGAGCATTGCTTGGAGAACTGGAGATTAACCCTCTTTTGGTTCGCGGCCTCGGCCTGAGCGTTAAATATGTTGATGCGACCCATGCTCATAATACTAAAAAGCCCCTTACCACGTTGCATGCCTTCACGCCCTCTTCCAAGGTCAAGCTGCCAAACGCAGTTGGGTCAGGCGATGGTACTGGAGGGCCGGGGTCTGGTTCAGGCTCTGGTTCGGCCACCCGTAGAATGATAACGCTGCAGCCGCGCAGAAAGAAACAAACAGCTAATACGCTAACCCAACTGATCACACCGGCTGCTGCCGAGATCGACATGGACCTGTTCAACATGCTCCCTTCCCAGATCAAGAAGGAGATCATGGAGAATGAGGACGATTTCAACTTACACATACCGGGCAACATGGGGCTGGCGGCGGATCTTCCAAAGCCTGCTATTGCCGATTCCTATGTGCCTGTGGACCTGGCAGGTCTCACAACAGAGCATGACCTACGGGAGTTTATCAAGGACTGGGTTGGTTCAAGAGAGAGCCCCTTCTACGAAGATGTTCAAGAGTTTTCCAAGTACATTGGACGCATTCTTGAGTCAGACTGGAATTGGATGAAGGCCGTCAAGCTCATAGAGTGGCTTGATTTCCAGGTTAAAACATATAACAATACCCAAGACTGGGTGCACGTTGTGGGCATTGTCACTAAACAAGTTACCACGAATCCACGTCTGTGATATTTATATAGTATTTATTCAACTCACGCATTTAATTACGACAGATTATCGTCTCCGGAGAGGATACGCAGAGTGTTGGAATGGCCGCCACCGGCCTTCCAGCCCTGGATGGCCACGACAGTATCGTGCTTGTTCAAAATATTCAGCTTCACAGCCTCGCGAACAGACCACCGGATACGGGTCTCGACATCGATCTGCCACTGTTCGGCATCGGTGGCCTTGGGCTTGTCGTAGACAAACGGATAGACGCCGCGATAGAGATGGCAATACCGGGCCGCACGCTCATTACGAGTGACCATTAGGATCGGGCATGTAGGGCGGTACTTGGCGCACAGGCGAGCTGTGTTACCGGATGTGGAAAGCACAACAATGGCACCAGCACGCTGCTCGTAGGCAGCGGCAACGGCGGCCATGGCGACGGTCTCGGAGGTGTGGGTCGGCCATGCAGCCAGCGAGCGCAGCTCGTTATAGAGGGCCTGGTAGGCAATGGACTGCTCGGCAACTAGGCACGTCTCCCGCATCATAGTCACAGCCTCGACAGGGTACTTACCCTTGGCCGTCTCGCCAGAAAGCATAACGCAGTCTGCACCGTCCAGGACAGCATTGCCAACGTCGCTGACCTCTGCCCGAGTGGGGCGCGGGTTGTACGTCATGGTCTCAAGCATCTGAGTAGCGCAGATTACAGGCTTGCCAGCCAGATTACACTTGGCAATGAGCTGCTTCTGGACCAAGAATACCTGGGATGCTGGGATCTCAATGCCCAAATCGCCGCGGGCCACCATAACACCGTCGGTCTCCTTGAGGATAGCATCAAAGTTGCGAACACCCTGCTGGTTCTCGATCTTGGAAATGATCTGAATCTCGCGGCCTTCCTCGCCAAGAACCTTGCGAATAGCGCGCACGTCATCTGCAGAGCGGATAAATGAGGCAAAAATCATATCCACCTTATTCTTGACGCCGAAACCAATGTCCTGCTTGTCCTTCTCGCTGAGAGCAGGCAGGTCGACATCTGTGTTGGGCAGATTGACGCCCTTGTGCGACGAAATGGTACCAGCGTTGACGGCACGCACATGGACAGTCGTGTCGTTGGGTATGTCGAGCACCTCAAGCTGGAGAACGCCATCATCGACGTAGATGTACTTGCCCTTCTCCAGCACCTTAGTGATATTGGAGTAGTCCACATAAAGGATCTCACCGTTCGACTTTTCCTTATATGCCGGGTCGGTTGTCACGGTGAACTTGTGGTCAGCGGCAATGGGGTAGTCGGCACCGTCCTGAGTGGTTCCGGTGCGGATTTCAGGGCCCTTGGTGTCGAGAGCGATGGCCAGGGGACGGCCCTCGAAAATGGACGTGGACTGCCTGCTGTTGTCGATCACGCTCTGGTGGTAGTCATATGAGCCGTGGCTGAAGTTCATGCGCACGATATTGAGGCCGGCCCTGCGCAGCTTGACGATCATCTCTGCCGAGTTGGTTTTGGGCCCGATGGTACCGATAATCGAGCACTTACGCAGATTGACCTCGGGCTTGCGCTCGGTATCGAGGGTGGTCAGCCATTGGATGTTGGACGTCGGCGAGTTGCTGGTAAAAAGCATTTTGGCTCTAGTAGACTGCGCGATCTGAAGCAGATAGGGTGACGGGATAGACGATGATGACTGAATTATCTACAAGTGCAAGCAGAAATTCAGGTCTGAGGTGCCGGGAGGTGGTGGGTCTATTGGTGCTCGAGTTGACGAGATTTAAAGAGACGCTGTACACGGGACCACGGCTAGAGGATCAAAAGGTATAGATGCTACCAAATCAGATCGGGGGTTTTGCCTGTGCTTTTTATCCCGTGCCTTACTTGCTAATTAAGCAGGGCTGATCCGGAAAAAACCTGCGTGCAGGCATGCATAAACCCAACAAACCCAGATCAGGGCTCACAGCCGCTGGCAACCTGGACGCACCCGGGGTGCTGGCCCCGAGTTAAATGTTCTGGACCACTAAGTTTGAATGGCTACTATTACGACGGCGGCATTGCTCTGACGGCCCCAGTATTGCTGTAGGGCTGCTCGCCTTGGTGCATTGCTCTCTCGCTAGTGGCACGACTTGCAGGAACCCCCGCCGGCCTGCTGCAGGTTGGCACCCACTCATGCAGGCGGTCCACTGATTAGCTGTCCAGTGAGCCAACGGCGTGCTCGAGCGCCGCAGGCATGGAATTTTTAGATGCAAGGCGAGGCGCGTGTCAGGAAACAGATCAAGCTAGCAGCATCACGCAGGGCTCTTCATGACTCCCAGGTTGCCGCTTGTTGTCATTTAAAGAGCACGTACGTGTTGGCCGCAGTCAGAAAGGGGGATAAGGGTCATACCTTTCCCGGCGGCTACGGGCTCAAAGCGCACATTAGTATGGAGTCAAGCAGATAGATCTATAGCCTTGTGTATTTCAACGACTTTTTTTTGGGGGCCTCTCCAGGGCACCGAGGGGCTGTAACCGCACGGCTGGGCGCCTACTTGCTTTCCCCCCCTGCTGGCAGTTTTGCCATTACGTAGTTAACAAGTGGTGGCCCAGGGCCCAATCTGGGCTGCTTGTGTGGGTCCGCAAGCGCGTGTGTGAGGCCAGAAGTTCCCAACACGTGACGCGCACTCGCCCCGTTACCCTATTGGCTTACTACATGAGCTGGCACAAAGTGAAATTTCACTTTTCCACCTCCCCAAAACACCCTTGTAAAAAATGGCTGACGAGCAGACTTTCATCATGATCAAGCCGGACGGCGTCCAGCGCGGCCTCGTATCGAGCATCCTGGGCCGCTTCGAGAATCGTGGCTACCAGCTCGTTGCTCTGAAGCTGGTCGAGCCCGGCGAGCAGCTGCTCAACGAGCACTACGCCGACCTCAAGGCCAAGCCCTTTTTCCCCGGCCTTATCAAGTATATGACCTCGGGTCCCGTCGTCGCGACCGTCTGGCAGGGCAAGGACGTGGTCAAGACTGGCCGCACCATCCTGGGTGCCACCAACCCTCTGGCCTCTGCTCCCGGCACCATCCGCGGCGACTTTGCCATTGACGTGGGCCGCAATGTGTGCCACGGCTCCGACTCTGTCGAGAGCGCTAAGAAGGAAATCTCCCTGTGGTTCAAGCCTGAGGAGATCCAGCACTACAAGCCCGCCACCTTCAACTGGGTCTACGAGTAAGGTAGTTTAGTGTATCTTCAGCTAGTGTGTAGGAATTGAGCCTTTGGTGCACTTTGGTCCCGCGAGAGAAACCGTTATAAGACTGGCAAGTTCCTAGTTCGCGCGAGGAGGTGAGTTAATGCCCGTGGGCTGTGAATGGTGGTCTCTCTGATCTAGTTCGCGCGTAGGGGGTGTATGGGTGGGAGGGACCTGTTGCAGGGACATGTTGCAGCCGCGATACACAAGGCTGGTTTGGATGCATTCGAGATCGCCGGGCAGCGCAACTGCGCGGAGCGGCCCAAACTTCACGACCATTCAGATCCGTCCAAGTATGTATATACATATATGTATATGACGACCTGCAGATGCAATTATCTCACCCTGGCCAGGCTCTCAGCCCACGCAGCTATTCCACGCCAGCCGGGGATTGCCGAACCCTCGCCCTTATCGCCTGGTGTTCGCATATAAAGTAGCAGCTTGGCTTCGGCATACTCCGCGCCATCATTGCTTTTTCTGTACAGATTCTGGCATTAGAATTGTCGGAGCATTTCAGATGCCGTTACAAAAGGCTCGCTACGGTAAAGCCAACGTCCGCGTGCTCAAGCGCAAAATCGACCCGGCTAATCCACAGAAACAGGACGTCATCGAGGCCCGTGTCCGAGTACTCCTCGAAGGAGACATTGATGTCTCGTACACCCGAGCGGACAATTCTGTGGTCGTCCCCACCGACACAGTAAAGCAGACGATCTACATTCTGGCCCGCGAGGGCGAGGTATGGCCCATCGAGCTCTACGCGGCCAGGCTGGCTCACCACTTCATTGCCAGGTATGGCCACATCAAAGGCGTGCACGTCGACGTTGAACAGGTGCGGTGGAGCCGTTATGACGTTCAGGGCAAGCCGCATGATCATTCGTTTATTCAGGACGGTACTGAGCTGCGCACGGTCAAGTTGTACAAGGGCGAGGGCCAGCCGTATGAGATCGTGAGCGGGATCCAGGGCCTAACTGTGCTCAAGAGTACCGGATCTATGTTTTACGACTTCCACACCGATGATTTCACCGTCTTGAAACCCACAAAAGACAGGATTCTGTCCACGGACGTGAACGCAGAGTGGAAGTGGTTTAACAAGGCTGTCCCCGACTTCCAGACGCTTCAAAAGCTCGCTGGTGAAGGTGTGTTTGATAAAGCGTGGACGGCGGCTCGCAACATTACTCTTGAGCGTTTTGCATTGGAAAATTCAGCGTCCGTGCAGGCCACAATGTACAATATGGCGTCCGACATTCTGGGTAAGTTTGCTCCCATCGAAACCGTGAGCTACACCTTACCAAACAAGCACTACTTTGAGGTCGATTTATCGTGGCATCGCGGAACAAAGAATACGGGGCAGGATGCGCGGGTATATGCGCCGCAAACGGACCCCAATGGGCACATTGAGTGCACGGTGAGCAGAGAGCCCTCCAAATTGTGAACTCGACTACGGTTACCCGGAAAAAACTGACACCAGCTAATGGGTAAGTAGTGCGGCCCGATCATTTCCACATGCGTGGCTTCCTGGCCGAGGCGGAATGATGCCGTGCTAGGGGAAACATAACTGCAATCGTCAATAATTAGCAATAAATATTTTGTATACACATTGCTATAACTGCGTTTGATGAATAGCCCGGCAAGCACGCAGTCTTTCTATCACTCCAAGCCCTGCTTGTCGTCATCAAAAAGCTCTCCTGGCGGGTCTTCCAATGGTCATCTAGATTGTTTAGTGAAATATCCCAAATATGCTCCGGTTCTGTGGCAAGAAATCCAAGACCACCAATAATGGGGACAAAAACCTTGTTACCAAAACTTGCGGCCCGATCCCCTCGCGAATCGCTGAGTCCGACGTCTGCCGAGCTCTTCTAGAAGAAAAATGTAATGACTAGAGACTTCTTCAGCTTCTTGTGAACATTCTCCCCAATATAGCACTCTCTATTGGCCATTTTCCGCTTATATCCCACTTTGCCGCCATTGAGGCACCCTGTGCGTTGGTGGGGGTCTTAGGGGTACCATACTTCGAAGTCGTGAATCAGACCTGACCACGCACTGCCGAGCAAATATATCACTTAAGTCAACTTGCATTCTAGGCTATTTCGACAGGAGGCACTGCCAAAATAATGAACTTACGGCTCGTGTCCGAAGAAGCGGTGGAATGGTTTTATTTTCATTAACAACAATGATCGAAACGGATAGTCCTGTTATCCGTATGGACCACCAGGAGGCCATGCAATAACGAGACTTCTCGCGGCAAATCGACCTTTTCGACCCCGGTCCACGGACGTCCACAGCTCGCAAGTTCGTCCTTAGCATATATACACCTGCCCGAGCGCGAGTTATGTTACAAGTGGGCCACGTCGCGGAATGTGACCTCCCACTCAGATCCACGGGTCGTGAGAGACCCAGAGGGACCCCTTGCGCCCCAGGACTAGCATCGTCTCGTCCTGCGGGTTGTCGGGATCCAGGCTGGGATAGTACAAATTCAAGTGCGAAAAAATATCAGCGTCAGTGAGGATGCTCTCGAAAGATACCCGGACTTTGCGGTTGTACGGCTGGTCCGCGTGGCCTGCGTAGACGGACCCCGGCGCCACAAGTGCCGCGGGAGCCGCCGCGATCTCGGCCAAGCAAAGCACAAATAAGAGCGACGTTGCTAGCCAATATGATATTGTGGGTGGGAGCGGTTCTGTGCTGCTTGACCACTACCTAGATGAGACAAAGAAGCAGTTGGGGGAAACGCATTCAAGTTAGAGTTGAGAGAGAAAAAAGAGAAAGGTCAGAGGCGAATTCAACCGCTGTTGTGCCAGACAAAACTCAGAACAGATACCAAACAGCACCACGCTGTGGTCGGTTCGCCCTGTTCTGGAGTGGCGGCAGTGAGCGTTCCCCCACACACAGTTTAGTCAATGCTGCCGCGCGTCTACAGCCGAACAACCAGTAGGCTCACCCCGGATTTCGGCTGACCACGTCTGAGTCAGCCTCCACACTGGCTGGCAGCTTGTGCGTCTGTTAACCTCCTGCAAAAAGGCTTCCTCCTCCCACTCCCCCGCATTTATTTTTGCAGAGCTTCGCCGCTTCGCTTTTTGTGTATATCCTGCAACAGCACACATGGCCATGGCCCAAATATCGGGCCGGCCAGAAGAGCAGCCAAGCGTGGCGGTAACACAGCCCGCGGCCCCGCGAACGCAGCAGCGGCCTGTGAACAAACAGAGCCTGGACTATGTCTGTCGATCAGGCCTGGCGGGCGGCCTCGCGGGCTGCGCGGCCAAAACGCTAGTCGCCCCGCTGGACCGCGTCAAGATCCTGTTCCAGACGCGGAACCCGGAGTTCACGCGGTTCAGTGGCAGTATCGCCGGGCTGAACCATGCTCTGCGCTATATTTTCAGCAGCGAAGGCGTGCCCGGCTGGTTCCGCGGCCACTCGGCAACCCTGCTGCGCGTGTTCCCGTACGCGGGCGTGCGGTTTGTCGCCTACGAGCAGTATCGCAGCCTGCTTATCCCGGCGGCCGAGTTCGAGACGCCGGGCCGTCGGTTTCTGGCCGGGTCTGCGGCGGGAGTGACGTCCGTATTTATGACCTACCCGCTGGACGTGATTCGTGTCCAGCTCGCCTACGACACGTCGCACCGAACATCCTCGCACAAACTGATTCGCACCATCAAGAGTCTCGCTCACCAGTCGGCGAACGGCACCCCGGGTGTGTCGCTGCGCAACTTTTACCCTGGGTTTGTCCCCACCGTGCTGGGCATGGTGCCGTACGCGGGCACGTCTTTTTTGACCCACGACTCGGTGCATGACCTCTTCCGGTCCAAGGCGTTACACAAATACGCTGTAAATTACGCGTTGCCGCCTAACAAGTACGGCCGGCGGCCGCTCAAAAACTGGGCCCAGTTGACGGCTGGAGGAATTTCTGGCCTGCTGGCCCAAAGCGCATCCTACCCGCTCGAGATCATCCGCCGGCGGATGCAAGTCGCGGGGCTCACGAGCCAGCGCCTGTCGCTGCCAGCCACCATCGCGACCATTTACAAGGAAAGCGGGCTGCGCGGGTTCTACGTTGGTTTGTCCATCGGCTATATAAAGGTGGTCCCCATGTTTGCATGCTCCTTCTTCGTCTACGAAAAGGCCAAGTACTGGGTGGGCATCTAGACAGCGCTCACCCGCGGCCTCATGTTTTCTCTTATATATGCATTAACGATAGTAACGACGCTCGATTTTTTTTTCCCTTCTCACATCCGCGCGAAACTTGCAGGCTTAGCTTCAGCGCATGGTTTCAAACCACCGATCCAGCTTCATGCGCTTGTTCACCAGGTCAATTGTTTCCGGACTGTAGAGGTCACTGAGAGCGCCGCTCTCGCGAATAATGACTTTTTCGTGGTCCGCCTGTTGCTCGCGCGTCACAGGGACGATATTGTGAATATTGCGCGGGCCCTGCGGGTCCCAAAGCGTTAGGTGGAGTCTGTTGGTTTGCCCTGTAATTGTCTTTCCTCGCCACACCTCCTCAATCAGGTATTCGAGATCGTCGTGCGTTACGGTAGAGTCGACGGCCTCAGCATACTTCAGTCTGGCGAACTGGGCTGTGAGACTACGCCTGGCGCTCTCGTATAACTTGATTCTGGCCTTGCCAGCCGTGGGGTAGTAGCCCTGATCAACGGGATCGTATGCCGATGGATACTTTCCAATAGCCGTCAATAAATGTGTAGCTATAGTAAGACCGAAAATGGCCGGGAGAGGGCCCAGCACAGGCAGGATTCTAACGCGAAAATCTTGGAGCACGGAAAGCTCGTCGACCTTCCCAGTTTCGACTTCGCTTTCGTCGAGATCCAATAGCTTAGCTTGGCCTGGCTTTTCAGAGGAGAATACGGCTGGGATCCCTCCCTTGACACCACGCTGCCGGAGCCGAATGCGCGTGGCCCGGCTCAGTGGATCCTCGATCGTCTGTGAGATGTCGGCAATTTGAACCCTGGTAGGGTCGGCCTTTGTCCCCGCGCCCATGGAGGAAATGACCTTAATGTTATTGCGGTAGCAATGCTCGAGCAAGTCGACTTTTGTGTCAATGTTGTCTATGCAGTCGACGACATAGTCCACATTTTCCAGCAGGTCTAAGCGATCCTTCGTCCACAATGCAACTTGAGCATCGATATCGACCCACGGCGCAACCTTAGCAAGGAATGAGGCCAGGCACACAACTTTAGGCGTCCCGACGTCTGCTAGAGTCGCGCAGGCATGCCGGTTTAGCGATGATAGCGTCACCTGATCAAAATCTACCAGCCGCACGAAGCCGACACCGCTGCGAACTAGCATCGTGGCAGCCCAGGAGCCTACTCCTCCGGCACCGATGATGGCAATACGGCTGCTTCGCAACGCCTCTACCCCTTTCTCTCCTAGAAACGCCCTGTTCCGCGCCAGCTGCTCATCGATTATCTCCTGCGACACCTGTTTGGGCTTGGCTACTGCGTTCGCGTGCGGCGCGAATGGCATCGAGGGGTCGACAACTGGCCTTTTGCTATCGCGCCAGGCTGTCCAGGCAAGCGTCGCACCTACGCTTGCCGCGGCTGTGGCAACCGTCACGGCCCACGTCCGCGACATCAACTTTGAAAAATTCCTGATCTTGGTCAGCTACATGCATGTGTTAATCTGCCTGCATACCCCGACGAGTGGTGGAAGGGCCGGGGCCGTCAGCGTTCCACACCACGCAAAACGCGAGATGCCGAGGAGTAATGTACTTTAAGTGAACGCTTAATATGTCAGTTACTATATAATTTGAACACTCGACAAAATAAAATCTGATTTCGTACGCGCAAATCAGCCTAGTTGCCTGCATATATGCCGGCTAGATAATATCGTGCATCAGGTCCGAGCCAAACGTAGCACCGGC
Organism: Wickerhamiella qilinensis; assembly: GCA_030556915.1. NCBI lineage: Eukaryota > Fungi > Ascomycota > Dipodascomycetes > Dipodascales > Trichomonascaceae > Wickerhamiella > Wickerhamiella qilinensis. The sequence continues at coordinate 39,602 of JAKTUW010000011.1, forward strand.
GCCCCAGATGGCCGCATTGCCAAACTTTTTGCCAAACTTCTTGGCGGCATCACCGAAAGCACCGTGCTGGCCCTGCTGCTGTTGTTGCTGCTGCATCTGTTGCTGCTGCTGTGGCTGGACCGGCTGCTGATAGAACTGCGGCTGGGGCCCAGGCGGCTGGTACATTTGCTGCTGTCCGTAGAACTGCTGCTGCGGAGGCGGCCCGCCATATCCACCAGGGCCACCGGGGCCACCAGGGCCACCAGGGCCACCAGGGCCACCGGGGCCGCCAGGGCCACTGGGACCACCATAGCGTCCGTTATAGCCGCCGGGGCCCTGCGGACCCTGGCTGCCGTTACTGCCCGGACCAGAGTAACCACCGTCGTAGAAAGGCGCCGGCATGTCGCTCCCTTTCTTCTCATACTCTTGCTTCTCGTTGTTGCTGTCAAAGGGCGTAACGTAGTTGCTCGGGAAAACGCCCTCGCGACCAGAATCCAGCGACCTGCCGCGCCACCAGTCCTTGTTGAGCTCCTCGATGAGCTCGACCTTCTCGCCGCTGCGCAGCGAGAGGTCCGATGCCTGTTGACCGCTGAAGTCGTAGCGCGCTACAAATGTGCCCTTGGCGCCACCATGGTTGCCACTATTCGCAGCCTGGTTCGGGGTTGTATTTGAGGTCGGGTTTGAGTTCTGGCCCGCCTCGCCACCGTTGGCGCCGCTGCCGTTGAGCATGCTCTTAATCTGCTCAAGCTGGTCGTTCGAAACGACCTTTTCGTCACGGAGGAACTCCAGCTCATTGAGCACGATCTTGATGGAGCGTGCGGTAGCCGACGACATGCCTGCAACTGTGTACTAATAAACGTACGGAGTTACCGTGAAGCGGGCAGCAGCGGGCGTGAAATCGGTAGGCATCCTCTGGGGCTGGGACCGAAATTATATATCCCGTCCCTACTAACCCTCTGTCGTGCTGACCAGCCTGCTGGCTGACGCGCCGGCCTCCGCGCTCTGTGCACGGGCGGTTGTATGGGAATGGTAGTGGCGCAGCGCAGCTGGGCCTTCCATACCTGCCGGCCGCAGGGCGCTGTGGGCAGCGGAGGGCTAGGGAATTGTGAGTTAGGGAATTGTGAATACAGTTCTTCGGAGCGCGCCCCACCCGGCCCGAGCCGGGTATATGTGGCACCAGCATTGACGAATACGCACTGAATTCCAAATATTTTACAGGTTAGAGTCGTAAAAAGATTGAATCGGACTTAGATCTTTGCATAAATACGCACGAGGTGGCCCAGGATAACCTGGGAGTCACGCAAACCCACCAGCCGGTCCACGTCTCCGCTGAACCTGCGGTGCTCTTGCCTGGGCATCGCATTTTTGCTCATTATTTTGAGCGCAGCAGCAAGACAGTAGACTAAACCCAAGTCAGTGTCGGCCAATGTATCCTTACTCTCGGCGATGGCCTCGATTTTTGTCAATTCCGTGAGCAGCGTTTGCTTAATCTGAGTCCTACGGTTTACCAGACCCTGAATCGTCCCGCGTCTCAGCGACCCGACGGCCCAATTCACAAACAAAATCGCAGGCAGCGCCGCCACCAAGCCAAATACCAGCTGCTGGCTCGATAGCATTTTGTCGACTCCGCTCAATGCCAGCTCCATGTCTACCTTAGTCTTTTGAACCTGAATCAGCATGGTGCGAATGAGCCCGCCAGTGATCAGCGAACTCACGGGCGATTCAATTTGCGACTCAAATACTTTGAGCACTGGCGTCAGATTGCCCTGGCGCACCTGGCTCCGAACCTGCTCGAGTTCAGCCTGTGTCTCATTCGGATTTTTATCCTGCACAAAGCTGACGACCATACGCTCTAGGCTGTCAAGGTCACTCGGGAGACTCTGCCGTCCCATAAGTGAAAGATCCGCATTGGGATCATGCCGTATGGTGAGGTAAATAGTGTATAACGGGTCAATGACCCAGTTCTGTACAAATGCCTTGGCTGTATCCAGAACAGAGGTCTGGGCCCAGGCAACAATGGCGCGCCACGAGCCGAGAACAAGCCATGCTGCATACAGACCGCCGGTAATGACGGGCCAATACCGGACTGATAGAGGGGGCAGAGGCTCAGCGACCACAGCCTCCTGATTCGCAAAATCAAGGACGGCTTGCAGCTCTTTCAGGGCCTGAGCGGGGCTGGCCAAGCCCGTAGTCGCAATCGGCTGCAAGCCTACTGCCTCGCCCAAGCCCACACAGCCGCGAGCAATTACTGCGTCAATAGACTCGCCATTTTTCGGTTCCCAATTTTGGGCGAGAAGCTTGCCAATAATCTGAGCTGAGGACAAGCGGGCGCGCTCGAGCCTCTGCATCTCCGAAGATACGCTCGAGCGGACCGGCCGCAATAGCAGAGAGCTAAATCGACGCCATTGAAACAAAGCATAACGCACAACCGAATCAATAAATAGAGGAAAATTCTTGGTTTGTAGCCGCGGTGCTTGGAGCCGCTCTTCCGCGAATGTAGTAGGGCTTTCGCTCGCGGAGTTCGGGTCAAGCCAGCGCCTGATCTGCTCGTACCCGCTCAGGGGAAGCCGCTGGACAAGAAACAAACCAGCTCCAAGAACACCTGCTTCGGATACTTGCTGCCAGTATCGTAGGCCCTCCGAGGCGGGCAGGGCCCGGCGGCCGAGCTCGAGGTCGATCACCACATCGCGCACGCTTAGGGCTGCTTTTCCCACGTCCACCCAGGAGCCCTCCGAAATGAGCAGAGTCCTTCCGAGGGCTATCGATCCTGCAAGAGGACTCGTATCCTGAGCATCCAGTCTGTTACGCAGAACCTGGGTCCCTGCGCTGCCTGTGGACTCTGCTGCCATGATGCAGAGAACGCGGAGTAAAGCGGGAGGGACGGCCGGCCCTTTGAGTTACAAATCGAGTTACTAGTGTGCGCAAATGCTATACGAATTAAGCAATTGATCCGAACACGGTGGACTGGCTTGGCCGCTCCTATGGCCCTTTTGTCAGCCGAAGCTAGACTGATTTCTTCTCCAGGACGGCTTCACCGCCGGGCCCTGCTGCGGGCCCTCGACTTTCCACATTGATCCATCTTTCATGGACCGTTGACTACCTGGCCAGGAAGCTTAGGTCCGAGGCAAGAAGGAATTTGTTCAATGTTCCGTAGATATATTTCAGGATTTTAGTTGGATAGGGGTATTTGGACCATTTGTACTCGCTCACCAACCTCCCTGGGGAAGTCGGCCGTCCGAAATAGCGCCCAAGATTACCCGCTATGCTTGGCAGACCTACTTTCGGGCTTTGGGAGCCATGCAGCCTGCAGTGGGAGTTGAAGGCGAGAGAGCGGGCTCCCTGGCCATATAGCAACAAGATTGCGCTGGCTGTATGTTTTCTAATGACTGAAATACGCTAGCTGACTCGATACGCACATCTGACTTGAGATGCCGCCACCTCTCACTTCGCTATGTGGCGGCGTGCTCACGATAGAGAGCACTCCCACACCTCTACTCCACTCGGACCCCGGTCACTTGGGATGTTGCCCTGCGTCTGCGGCGTGACGTCTGCCTTACACACGCGGGCTGCAGGGAGAGCTGACCAAGGTGGCATGGCCTGGTGCACGTGGACTGGCCCTGAAGGTAACGGCGGAACCCGGTACGGAAGCTGCCCACGCGGGAAACCGCGGCGACAGTGTTGGCGCGCACCAGGAACATGAACCCGGGTCTGTCCCACAGTGTTACCACTCCGCCGTATGTAAGCCGCAGCTTGCCGAGATTTGTGCCTCGCAGCACTCTCTTTTGCGCCGGGAGCATATGCAGCGGCAGCAGCGGGAGCGGCAGCGGCAGCAAAAAAGTACCGTAGGGGAAACGCACCCCGGCAGACCGGGGTGCCGTCATCCCAGATACGCAGCATTGCCCACCGGCAGGATCTGATTCTTCATGCAGAGGAGCATCGAGTCGTGCATGAACAGCGCAGCTCCGCAACATTGCCAACGGAGAATGACGACTCGGGCCCAGCCATGAGCAAATTTGCCAGGTGTTCTAGGCCAGTAGAACGAGGGGCACGGTTGGGCTGTAAAGAGTGAGTGCTTGTCTCAAATAAACCGAAGCCTGGCCGTAGTTTGCTGGGATCAAGACCCCGTAGTCATGCTTCACCATGCATGCTCATCGGCTCTTCTAATGCAAACAAGCGTCCCCGGGCGGGCAGCGTATACTGGGCAACAGCGGCGGCAGCAGCATGGGGAGCAGCAGACCCAGTGCAGCGCTTGTTAGGCGCAGCTGATACGGGACCGGAACGGCGCCGGATTAAGGCAGTTTCATAGAAGTGAGCAATAGTTGCAAGCCACTATTAGGTTGCCACTTGAGAATGTGTGGCAATGGCGTCTTGTGCCGGCAAAACCGGGGACGAGCCGCCGAGGGCGTAAGACAGTACGGAAACTACGACTTGGCGTCACGTGGTCAGCAGTGAATGCAGCATGGGCGTGGAGGGCCTTGCCGCCGAGCGGTATTCTCGTTCTAGTGCTCTACCAGGAGCCGGTGCAAATGTAGGGAACTCAATTAAGAGCGGAAGTCTCGGGGTATATAGCGCTTTATGACAAGCCAACAGACAGGAGTTCGGGCGACAATCGTAGCTCCTTGGGGCGCAAAGAACCTGCGGCTAATCCTCGCTCGTGAGGGCCCCCAAAAGTAAAGATCGAACAGGAGCAAGTGGTAAATGCTGGCTATGCGCAGTTAAAGGACGACAGCGCTGTGAATTCTCTGTGGATCCAGCAGCTCGAAGATCGACGGCCCGAGCTATTGCTTGGACACAGCGTGGAGAAAAACCCAAACTTGCAGGCAGCTTAATCTAGCATGCATGCTCGGGCATGCTTCCCAAGGTAGTGGTGATGTGCCCAGAGAGGGCACTCCATTCCTTCATCCTTAGTAATATGCATGCGCCATGCAAGTTGTGCAGCCGTGTTTACAGGTAACCACAACCGGAAAGTTGCTTGCAGGAAGGCCATGGGAGATATATAAGCGGGAAGTTGCTCCCAGCTCGAGTTTCCCTCATCGAAACCATCGGCGTCGACGTTATTGCCCATTGAGCCTTATATCCTCGGTTGGACGTTTAGATAGTTTTTTCGAATAACTCCCCGACTCAAAAATGGCTGCTATTGCTGATCCCGTGCTTCGTGCCGTCCTCTTTGTTCTGTCTGCCATTGCCCTGTCTCTGGCAGCTGCCCTTGCTCACGACCAGAGCAGTCCCCGCATCAACTTTGGCGTGTTTGCGGCCGCTTTCAGTCTGCTGTTTGGCGTGTTTATTGGCGGCATTGCTGCGTTTGTGTCGTTTATCCCCTCATTCGTCATCGGCATTATCGACTTCCTCAACGCAGTGTTCCTGTTTACCGGTGCCACGGCCATTGCCGCCCGCATCCGCGCCCACAGCTGCACCAACGATTCGTACGTTAAGGATTACTTTCATGGTTCTGTAAAGGACTGCCGTCTGGGCCAGGCCTCGACTGCTTTCCTTTACTTCTCGTTTGCCGTGGCCACTGTTCTGGCGATCTACTCGGTTGCCAGTTCTCTGAAGGGCGGCAGTTTCGGTGTTCCCGGCCGCCGGAAGACCTCTGTGCCCCGCACCGGTGTCCCTACTATGTCGCAGGTTTAAAGTGCAACAGAGTCCACTAAACCTTCATTGGGAGAGGCTGGCCCACGGCCCCAGGCCGTGTAACCTTTTGCAGATACCCACGGGTTCTCTTTTGTTTTCTCTTTTTTTGAAATATTGAGCTCTTAATGCTGGCCGCGCAGCTTGCCGACGTGTTTGAGCAGCTGCGAGGCCTCCCCTTAAGTCCACTCGGAATATTCACCTCTCGGAATATTTACGGAACGTGGACGCCTTTTTGATGCGTATGGTCGGTATCTAGCCTCTTTCTTTTAATTGTATTCTTGTGATCTCTATCATTTAATCTGCTACATAGTCAAGTCCCGGTGGATGTCGTTCTTTCTTCTCCCAGAAACAGGCTCCAGTTTGCCGGCCCTTGTTGGCTAGCGTCGTGCTTTTGCCATCTGTCGACGGTTGCTGGGCGACAAGCGTTGTTTCTAAGGACTCTGCTCAGTTGCATGTTGGCACACACGCACCGCGGATAATTTCCACACGCCAGCCTGAGTCGCCGGACCACTTTGACATGCGACCCGCCCTTCTCCACGGCCGCTCATTGGGCTAGCCCAGGGACCAGGCGGTATGTGTTGGTATCCTCGCTGCGGGTCCTCCCGATGATTCAGCGACCTTCCGCATTGGGACGTCCGGCTTGCAGCTTGGGCAGCAACCTGTATGCACGCTGCGGGAGAGCCCTGTGCGAGCTCGACGGGGTGACGCTTTCTGCAGCGTATTTTTCAGGCCCGGGGCTCCGCGGTTCTGGCGCGTTGCGGGGCGGCGGCACTCGCAGGATACGTAATGATTGCCGCGGCAGGGGCGCAGCGGCGCACTGAGTATCCTTATATTCCTCTGCTGTTGCCTCCTGCTCCGCCGTCAAAACTGTTGTTGCTGCGCTGCCATCGCTCCCGACGCAAACGCTCCCAGTCCCAGGGCTCGGTCAGATGGCCTGCAGGACCGCACCGGCCCCCAAGCCGTGGTGCTGCACCCGGCTCCCGAGTGCGTGCCGATGTGGTGTGGTGAACGGGAAGCTGGGGCCCGACTGCGAGATACGGCTCTGGCTGCACTGTTTGTGGGTGATGGTGCTAGGCATGCAAGGCGACGCCTCACTGGGCTCGTCTACTTTAGTTTCACGGCCAAGCGGTATCGAACCCGGAAGGTGTTCGAGCAACCTCGCGCCCTGCCGACTAGATCCTCCAGGCGAATAGAGAGGCCATAAAACAAACAAACAAACAAATAAAACCAAAACGGTCGCCATGGGCGTCCTTCTGTAAGTTCGAGGGATCTTTTTCGATCTCTTTTGCCTCATATTAGGGTCGTGCCTGCATTAGCATGCCTCATGCCGGGGTGCGAGGACCATCGTCATCCTGTCTGGAATCTGATATATGCGGCATCGTGGCCATCGCATGGGGCAGAGATTCCTATTATACGAGGGATTGCGCAAAAGTATAACCGGAGGCCAGTCAGAAATAGGAACATGGTCAAATTAGGGCGAAGTTTATGCGGAGCAGTCGATTCGGATCTGTATTTTGGGTAGCTTTGCCGTCATTTGCTGCTGTCAGCTAGCCCAAGATCCAACCCAGGGTCTGCGTCCGACCCGCGGAAAAAGCGATGACGTGATAGACCATTTAGTTTGCTCGACCAAAGGTTGGCACAGGTTAACCCGGCGGCGGCGGCGAGCGGCGGCGGTTACAGTGACTTCACTACTCTGCGGCGCCGCGTTGAAGCTCCTGCGCGCCCACCAGAGCACTGTGGGCCGTAGGGCACATCGAATTGCGTAGCCCAAACGCCCACAGCCCAGTTGTACATTGGCATGCATGGAGCCGACCTCGCCTGCCACGTGATGCATCTCGCCATGACGCGGAATAGGAACCCCCCAACCCACCTTTGTGGGCTGCTCGTAGGTCATCGAGAGCCGGGCACGTACACTAGGCACTTCTATAGAAGTCTATAATAGTATTCGCAGTATTTATTTTGCCCTTTGCTAGAAGTCTGGGGGTGCTTCTATTCTGCAGCGTGCCTACTACCCCGTGGTTGCAGTTGCAGTGCCTGCTCTAGAGCCGGCTCGTCGTTGGAGCCGGCGGAAGTAGCAGGTTCGACCTGACCCGATCAAGGTCTTGCTTGGTGAGCCCGCAGTGGCCCATAAAATAGTGGTCGGCGCTCTTGTAGTCGCGCTCCATAGCGGAAATGAACGCCTGCATGACGGCATATGGTGAGCTTAAAAGGGCTCGCGCTTGGGCCTCTGAGACTTTCCACTGCTGGAGCTTATCGACCACATAGTGGACAGCGGCCTCGCGGCGTTCTGCCCAGCCAATCCGCGACATCTCATAGTCCGAGGCGATGGTGAAACGATCCACGCCAAGTGTAAGAAGGATCATAGCGCAGGCAACGCCCGTACGGTCCTTGCCCGCGGCACAATGAATAAGGATGCCATCTTCGGGGTGGTCGCGCAGGCTCAACATGATGTCCCGCAGCGTGTCGCGCCCGCTTCTGAGAATGTCAAGGTAGTTTTGCGTGAACCCGCCGTTGCTGTCAGCCATGAGAGCACTGATCTCAGCCATGCTTTGCGGCGACAAGTCTGTGTCTTTATTCATGGGCGCCCGAATGATGCGCACGCCATCGATGCTCGGAGACGGGTGCTGCTCGGCCTCTGGGTCGCTGCGTAGGTCAAAGATCCGCTTGATGCCCAGTTTCACGATCTCGTGAATGCCCTCGTCGGAGAGGGTTTCTATCGAGGCCCCGCGGAAAAGCAGGCCGGGCCTGACTTGGCCATAGGCAAAGTCCCGGAAGTTGAACGTTCCGTCCACTTCGGGCCAGCGGGGCACAACCTGCGAGTATGTGGTGTGCTTGTAGAAAAGGTCGCTTTGGTGCGTCGGCTCGAGGTAGCCGCAGACCATGTTTGTGACGACAGGGTTGTAGTTTACCTTTTTGCCGCTCTCGTCGCGGGCGTAAAAATTGTGGTCGGCCAGGTTGACAAAGTAAAGCTCGTGCCGGCTGCTGTACATGTTCGCCCAGAGACCCGCGTCCGACGTGGGGACGTGTTGGTCGCGTGAGCCGTAGATGGACAGCACGTTGATGCGCGGGTCCAGGTCCTTGAACTTGTAGCCTGGCCACGTGCCGAACTCCTCGACCTCGGCGCGAGCGATCCACTGCTTCTCGTACTTGCCGTAGCGCTTGGCGAGAATCCAGTAGCCATTGTCCTGGTTGACAGTCGGGCTCTCGCGAAGCACGCGGGCTTTGTACTCCCACGCTCGGTACCGGCCCGAAACGTTGATCAGCGTCGGAATCCGAACCTTGTGCTGGTTCTGCATGGCCCAGTAGAACATGGCCGTTGCACCACGGCTGTGCCCGCACAGCGACAGCAGCTCGAAGTTGCGGTCGACGCAGAAGTACTTGAACACCTCGGTGAGGTCTTCGAAGTCGGTGTGCGCGACGCTCCGGCCAAGCGCCGGGTCCGGGACGGGGTCGCTCGAGCCGCAGTTGCGGAAGTCGAAGCGGAACGAGCAGTAGCCCAGCCGCTGCGGCAGCGCCTGGCCCAATTCCTTGAGATAGCAGTAGTCCCGGTGGCCGGCCAGGCCGTGCATCAGGAACACGATCCGCGGCCGGGCGTCGTTCGGGGCTACGCGGGGCGCGGCGAACGTGCCCTCGACCCGGCCCGTGCGGATGACTTTTTCTACAATTTCAGCTTTGGGTGCCTCTACCGTCATATTTCCTGCCGCTCGCCGGTTCTAATTTCCGGATTCCCCGGGATGGTGTATCGGCGGTGGTCGGGTCGGGTCCCGGCCGGTTTAGAAAGCTCTCGGGGAACCTTGGCCGAGGTAAGTAAGGCCTGCCCCCCACCTCCCGCGCATGGGTGCAGCGCGTGGCCGCTGAACCGCGAACACCTTACCCCGCATTATTACTATTATACCACCACTGCAGTCCCTTGTGTACCTGACCTTTGGCCGAGCATCGCGCCCAACCCAACCCAGCCAAGCTTAGGCTGGCCGGCCAGCAGCCCAGCCGGGCAGCCCAGCCAGCACCGCTAGTAGTGGTCCCACGCGTTACGCGTGACCAGCACCCACCACCACCTAGCACAACTGCCTGCCCGAACTCCCGGTGTTTATCAACATCATCAACATTAACAGCGCACGCATTTAGTGGCCCCACGCCGCCAAGGATGAGCAGATTGCCGGTCACATCGCCCGGGAAAGACCTCAAAAACGACAAGGACCCGTTCGGGTTCGACGAGGTCGCGCACGTCACCGCGGCGGTCCGCAGCCGCAAGTCGCCGTCCCCGCCGCCGAGCCTGGGATTCACCATATTCGAAGATACCCAGGCGGAGCACCGCAAAGGACCGACTGTGGCGTCCATTCCGACGTCGTTCAAGACCGCAGCCCGTGCCGGCGGCCTGCCGCGCAGCGCGCTGGCCGACATGGACGCCGGCGCCGTCAAGGAGCGTGCGCGGACAACGAAGCGGGCCAAGCGCCCGTCGGCGACGCTGTCGCCCGGCCGCCGCAACCGCGAGAACGTCGCGCCCAAGCACATCTGGCCCGAGGCGTACATCAAGCGGCGCCAGCAGGAGCATGAGAACGTGCAGAACTTCGAGCTCGACGAGGAGATCGTCGACGTCTCGCCGCCCGCGAGCCCGACTAGGCGGTAGCCACGCAGGCGCCAGTGCGGCGTGTGTTGTTTTTTTTTTTCTTCTTTATTTATTCCATTGCTGGTTAAATTATTTCGTGTTATATAGCCATTGTATATCCACTACGGCCGCTGCGGCCGATAAAGGGGGTCAGAAAAGAACAGGCGTTGCAGATTGGCAGAGAGGATACGAGCGCACAGTAGGCACAGCAAGCACAGCAGGCAGAGCTGGAACTTTGCCTCATCAGGATGCAAAAGGCAACAACAGACTATGTCATGACGTGGCCCGCCAGCGCGCCGCGACCCTTCAGGGGGCTTAGAATGGCCTTCGCGTCTTCGCCGCCAGCAACGTGGATGCTCAGACGAGCCATCGCGCGCTCAGGCTCACTATCATCGTCGCCGACAGTATCGTCGTCGTCATCGTCTTCACCATCATTGCCATCGCAATCGCTATCGCCATCCTCTAAGCTCCTGTTTGCTGCGTTGCTGCGATTATTGTACATCATCAGTTGCTTGCCTGAAGCACCACTAGCCAACTTGTTGGCGCCGGAGCCCTTGTCACCTCCGGCGCTTTCGCCTGCGACCACACCCTGGGTGGACACGGAGCGCGAGCCCAGAAAGAGAGTATCTCCAGTGTTATCATGCACGGTATCAACGCTTGAATCCGACGGTTCGCTGCCGCGTCCCGGAATTTCCCGCCGGTCCAGTACGCGGCCACGAAAAGGAGCACCACCAAGTTCTATGCCGTCACCGCTGTCTTGAGCAGAGATAAATGCTGGTCCTTGAAACCCTACGCGTGCCAGGACGTTACCCGAATATTCATCTAGCGGATGACGGCTCTCAGATACACCGTTTTCTCGAGGACCACCAGTGGTGGAATCGGAGTTCCCTCGTGTGATTGGGTAGTACACGGCTCCATCCGTGCTGCTTGAGTAGGCGTACAGCCCGTTGGCCTGAGCCTGGGCGCGGGCAATGAACTGCAGCATTACCGGACCTTCTTCCCGAATGTGGAGCTTTTCCGGATGATCAAAAATCTGAGGGAGCTTGCTGCATCGGTCCTTGCCATAGCGCACGGTCATGCTGGCGTACTTCGGGATCTGTCGAATGCACGGCAGCGCGCTCATGGCCTGCTCAATGCTGGTGAAGTTAATAAATACGCACGACTTGCTTCTCAGAAAATTAATCTGCTCGATCTCTCCAAGAGAACCTAAGTCGTTCCGAATCTGTGCTTCTGTGACCTTGTCAGAAATTCCGCCAATATAAATATTGCGCGAGGCGCCGTCAGCGACCACCTGAGACACCTCAGAGCTCATGGGGCCGGAATGCTTTCCCCAGCTCACCCGAACATATCGGTTCAGGATGAATAGTCTCTCCATGTTCCAGGTAGCGTAGAACTGGGCTGCAGCCACGGCCTCCACAAAAGTCACAAATGCGAAATGCTTGTCTTGGAAGTATCGGACGCTCTGGAGCATACCACCACGAGCGGCATTGCAAATATCGTCAACCTTTGCTTCTGGATGGATATTTCCAAGATAGATTGTCCGGTTTCCAATGTTGGCAGGTCCGCCGGACATACTGGCCACTACCATCGCAGCTGTGGTCATTTGAGCGAGTGTATTGGCCATGCCCTGCGGGGAGAGAGCAGGCTGCGAGTCACTGGACACAGCGCGGCGAGATAGCCCCAAATATAATGCTGCAAGCTGTCGTTGCGACTTGGGAACATGGACGGAGCGGTCTTTGCCAAAGGCTACTTTAGCGTTCGCGGCCCAGCTATGCTCTTTGGGGAGTCGTTGAATAGCGTTCAAAGCTGAGCGAATAGATAGGTAATGTGCAAATGCAACGTTGGTTTCAGGGACATGCTTTACTGACTCGAGAGTACCGTAGGCACTGAGGGCGTCCCACAGAGTCTGCCTTGGCATATCTGGTGGTAGCGAGCCGAGATAGACATTCCGGCACGCGCCATCGCGTTCAACAGCCTGCTCAATCTCTGTAGAAATAGGAGGAGCCTTGGCCCAGTTGAACTTCAGCGGGCAACCCCGGATACTGGGCGCCCGGATTTCTGTATCCACGTAAAAATGCAATGCTGAAAGATGGTTCAAGAACAAGACGAGTGCAAACTGCTTATGGGGCAGAAATCGCACGGATTCTATCGGCCCAGTGCTAATCACGTCTATCAGCTCCGATGGAGTGGCATCTGGAGGAATGTTGCCAACATGTATTGACCTCCAAGTATTGGGGTCTTCTGCGACCGAACCGCTCGGAGCCTCAGAGCTCGGGCTTTGTCCTCGTGTATTAGATGCGAGAGTGCACATTGTAAAGCGAACGAAAAGATCAATATCGCAAAAGCAACGCGCTTGGAGTGTTCTTGCCGAATGGAATGCTAGTTACAATACCAACAAAAGGGAAGCCAGACGCGTATTAAACTTGATCTCACGGAGCCTCAGGAGGCTGATCAAACTCAAGCAGAAAAGGAACAATATCTGCCAAGCGTGCCTGACAAAAGTGTTTCGGAATTAGGTTTGATGCGCGAGCTTACCCAGGCTGTACCTCGAAGAAGCTAGTGCGGAGGGAAATTAACCGAAACAAAAGGCGCAGATTGTAGTTTCAAACAAAGAAATCGTAACGGGGCCGGCAAATGTTGGCACGAAGATCTAAACTGCGTGCCTGCCAGGGGATTCTCGACGGGTCGGACGAGTAGTTAGTGTTGGAGCGTGCCTGGGGTTCTCAAGGAATAAGCACACGTTTAAACCAGCTTCCTGCAATCTAGGCCGCCTGTTCAAGCACGTATTACTGCGTAACTGAGAAGAAAAATACAAATTCTGTCAGAGGACACGAATTAACGGACGACCAAAGAGCCCCCAAAGTGTGCTGCAAGCTGAGCAAGCTGTGGGTGGGGCCAGGCAGTTGGGCTAAAAATAAATAGGGAATGCAAATAGCTCTTCGTGCGCCAGGAGGAGCTGTTTTCGGGCTAACTGAGAAGTCTAGCACTGCCGACGCAAATCCACAAGAGGCACGGACGTAGGCTCGGCCAGGTGTATGTCAAGATTCTGGATTACCCCTTGGCGTTAGCGGGTACAGGTCACCGCCGCTCTCTGCCCCTCGGCTCCCCCCGCTCGGGACAGCATTGCGCTTATGCATATGCATGGTTTCACGGATGCGTTCGGGTGCATAAGGAAAGGGAAGCCACACCAGCGCGCGGGGGGTAAGAGCACCGCAGACCTGGTCAAAAATATTATGTGAACCGTAAATGCTTTGATAAATACTTTTGGAACATAGAAAGCCTGGATTGGGGTATGAGAAACAGCGCGGTTGTAAGCTACTTGGGCTTGCGGGGGGAGGGGGGCTCCCGGTATGAGCCGGCATGGCATGCAGCGCGAGCTAGGGAGGCTCATGCTAACCCCACGACTCGTCTGCATACTCGCCCCTAAGTATGGTTGGGCAACCCGCTGCCGCCGGGCTCCGAGGGGCGCACCTACCGGCGACTTCCTGGGTCAGGGACGTGAAAATGGATAGTTTTGAATGCTAATTTATTGTAACCCTCATAATGAGGCGATGCCTTCGCCTGCTCGACCGTGCCATGGCTATAGATTACAAACCCAGGCGTCATAACACCGGCCACTGAGGCAATAATAGCTAAACTCATGCAAGGTTCAGGCACAGCTGACCGCGTTTAGCGAGCGCCCTTGAAACAACTCCCACAACACAATGCTACCCACCCTTCCAGGCGAGAATTCGAAAATTGGGTCCTAGGTCACATTGGGGTGGTAGTGGAACGACCCTGCCAAAAATGCAACGGGTAGTCCTCCAAATAGGTAGTGGATGTCTGGATGGTCTGGGCTTCCGGGTGAAGGTTAGGCCCTGAAACCTCGTAACCACAGCCAATCCATGCTTAGTTTGTTGGTCAGAATCTGGTTTCGTCAGAAACTATACTTACAGCTATCTAGATAGTATTAACGGGCTAATGAGAACCCGGCCCAACAGGGCATGCAGAGCTGCAGTAGGGATACACGAATAGCTGCTGCCGACAGGGGGAGGGTGGTGGTGGGGGGCGTGTGTTCCGGGGTAGGGGTAGGCAAGTCGCGCGAGGTTGACGGTTCTCGGGCATTTCGGGTGGCTGTGCCTGCTCGGAAGGGGGCCAAGAGTCTTGCACCAATTGTGAAATCAGTGCTTGTGGATACTTTCAAGGATGTGGAGACTATAAGGTGTCCCTGTATCAATTGGAGCTCTCACCTTCATCGGTTGTGCTAGCCTCTTCGGGTGTGATGGTACCTGATTCCGCGTCTGGCTCCAGATGTGCCCGCTTTGCCTGGCTCTCTTCAGCGGGGGAATCTACGGCTACAGATCGGGGCAACACCTGTGGCAGCGGCAGGCGGTTGTTTCCCCGGGGCGTCAAAACCGACTGGACAGGCGAGACATAGTCTGGTGAGCGACCCTCCGCTTTTGGTTCCGATTCCGGTTCCGGCTTTATGAAAACTGTCCGTTCCAGGGCGCTGGGAACATTGGCAGCGTCCGAGCTTTCTTGATCGATAGTTGTATTCGCCGACCGGGACTTGCGACTCTTGGAAGGGCTCGGCGTTCCTGGTGTTCCTGGTGTACCTGGTGTACCCTCTCGATCCGAGGAATGAGGGAAAGGAGCACTGGGCCGCTCGACTTGTAAGGCTCTGGTTCCGGAGCCTTCTTCAGTTTTAATTCCATCAATGCCGGGGTTGAAGCGGCCGTTAATCACAGCGGTCATTCGAGCAAGCATTTCCCAGTCATGTTCTCTTTTCGTTTGCGTCATCTGCTCCATGCGGGTGTCCTGCTCGTCAATGACTTTCGTCTGGCCGCCTACCGTAGCCCGTAGCTCATCAAGCTCACTGGCTAGCTCCAGCGTCCACTCGAACAGCATGAGAGCATCAAAGTCTTCGTCATAGTGAAAGTTCAGCCTTAGTTTTGCGGGCGACACCTCTAGATCCTCGTATATTTGAGCGAAATGCACCTCTATGTCTTCTAGATTGTCCGGGATCGCGCCAATGGTGACCTCGACCGGGTTAGGTAGAGGCCGCCCGTCCAAATACTGCAAAACTGCTTCGGGATCCTCTAGTTCCGACAATTCCCTGGAGTAAACTTGGACCCCATTGGTTGCTTCTACCAGTTTATACTTGGCATCGTACCTCAATAGAAATTTCTCAGCGCGGGTATATCGATGCCTCATGGTAAAGGGCACGACGAGCCAGCTGGATCTTCTCGGCAGTAATTGCCTGATTTATACAGTGAGGAGAGACCGGCTGCTTCCGTGGTATTACCTTTTCAGGCTTTCGTGGTGTACGCTCTGTGAGATCACGGCTACACGTGATGAGCGCTCGTCAATTGGCGTAGACGGGGTAAGCAGGCAGAAACCTGCGAACCGCAGCAGGCTTACTTGGGCTATATAGAAAAGAACAAACGCAAGGAGATTATGGGCGTACCAAGCTATTTCAGTGGTTTCTGCAGATGGCAGAAGGTTGGCCGATCAGAACTGCGGGTCTCCCCCATGTATCGCTCGAGCCAATCTTCCCACTGGCCGTTACTGAGCAGTTTATGTGCCCTACCCTACTGATTTCAACCATACTGTCGTTCTTGGTAATACAGGGCGATAGTGGGCAGAGGTACCCCTCGCGGGCCCTGCATTGCAGCTGCGAGGCAACCACCCTGCGCGCGTTACTGCACCCCACAATTAACTCAAGAGGAGCCGGGGCACCTTTGAAAATGGACAGGAAGCTCGAAAAAAATGATTTCTACTATTATGACACGGTGAACTATTCATTTTGATGTTGGTGCATCCGAGAAACAAGCTCGGTAGCAAGCTTGCCTACCGCTCTCTTCACGAGACTGGCTCGTCTCCTGCCAAGATCCTAGGGAGGTGTAGCTCGGATCATTGTTCCGCGGATGAGACCGTGTGCATAATCACCTTACCCCACTGTCGGATTCACGATGCCCACCAGCGATCGTCGTAGATCTAACTAATCCGGCGAAACAAAGCATTGGGTAAAGCCCTAGGATACCCGCTTAACTCAACAAGTGGAACAAAGTGGCCGCCACCCTTCGGATACTAGCTAGACACCTACAATCCCCCCTCACCTCACTCAACATGTATGTCGGTGTAGACGTGGGCACCGGATCAGCCCGGGCATGCTTGATGGACGAAGCTGGCGAAATTATTGCGCTGGCCTCCAAAGATATCACCAAGTGGGAGCCCAAGCCCGAGCACATTAACCAGTCGACGACGGAAATCTGGGAGTCCATTTGCTACTGCACGAAGAAGATTCTCGAGGACTCGAAAACGGAGCCGGAAAAAGTCAAAGGCATCGCTTTCGACGCCACTTGCTCTCTTGTTGTTGTCGATGGCAACTACGACCCGATTGCTGTTGGTCCTGACTGGGAAAATCCTCACCAGAACGTGGTCCTGTGGATGGATCACCGCGCGCCGGACGAAACCGATCTCATTGCCGATACGCATGCATCGCTGCTCAAGTATGTTGGCGGGAAAATGTCTATCGAAATGGAGATCCCCAAGATTTTATGGCTCAAGAAACACATGCCTGCCGAGCAGTTTGCCAGGGCCCAATTTTATGACTTGCCCGATTTTCTAACCGACAAGGCTGCCAACACCAATGCTCGCTCGTTCAACTCTGTGGTCTGTAAGCAGGGCTACGTTCCGCATGGTGTTGATGGCTCCACTGAGGGATGGAACCGTGAGTTTCTGACCAAGATTGGTCTCGAGGACTTGCTTAAGGACAATTTTTCCCAGCTCGGAGGCGTTGACGGCAAGAACGGCACCTTCCGCTCGGCCGGCCAGCCTGTGGGCACCTTGGCACCCAAGGCCGCTGGGGAGCTTGGCTTGACCACAAGCACGGTGGTTGGATCTGGCACAATTGACGCGTACTCGGGCTGGATTGGCACTGTGGCCGCCAAAACGTCGGAGGCACTTGAGGATCATGAAATCACCCAGAGGCTTGCTGCTGTAGCCGGCACCTCAACCTGCCATATTGTACTTTCGAAGGATCCTGTCTTTGTTCCTGGCGTTTGGGGCCCTTACCGTGATGTGCTCCTGCCGGGATACTGGGCAGCAGAGGGTGGTCAGTCCGCTACTGGTGAGCTCCTCCACTATGTTTTGGACACCCATCCAGCCAAGCCACTGCTCGAAGCTCGCGTAAAGGCTACCGGCCAGTCCAAATTTGAGGTACTTAATGGCGTTCTTGAGACTATGGCTCATGAGAAAAATGCTCCGACGGTTTCCCACCTTGCAAAGCACTTCTTCTTTTATGGCGATTTGTATGGTAACCGGAGCCCTATTGCCGACAATAAGATGCGTGGTTCAATTATTGGTGTTGGCCGCGACATCACGCTGGAAAGCTTTGCTATAACATACCTCGGTGCCGTTGAATTTATTTGCCAGCAGACCCGCCAGATCATTGAGGCGCTGAACAAAGCTGGGCATGACGTTAAAACGCTCTATCTCTCTGGGGGCCAATCGCGGAATACCATCTTGACCCAGCTCCTAGCAGATTGCACCAAACTGCCTGTCATTATTCCCAAATATATTGACGCCGCGGTGGTATTTGGTACTGCAATTCTGGCGGCTAGGGCGACAGATGAGAAGTGGTCACTGTGGGATGCGATGGCTCACTTTAGTGGCAGCGGCACCGTGGTGCATCCTCGTAAGGATGCCCAGCTGAACAAATTGCTCGAAGCTAAATACAAGATATTTTTGGACCAGGCCGAACAGCAGAGAGCCTACAGGAAACAGGTCGACGATGCTATCAAAAGTACCTAAATGACCTTTATGAATTTGTATGCTAAATAAATAAGTAGACAGATTACGTTCGTTAATGTATAGTTTAGTCTACCAATTGCCCCACGGGAACCTTTTCAATGCGTGACATTTGTCTCGAGTCACGCTTGATCCGATAAAAGTGGTCAGTGAAGTTGCCCGCACTCATAGACGTCAGAAAGTGCTCATCATGGGTGATGATAATGAGCTGAAAATTCCTCTGGACTCGCCTCACTTCGATAATGCTTGATAGACTCTTGGCAAGGGATTCGATATTAGAGTGGTCTAGGTTCGTTGTTGGTTCATCCAACACAATCAGACCGCTGTTAACGCCAAAGCACTCGGAGAGGGCTAACCGTATAATCACGGAGGCCAGTACTTTTTGACCAGCTGAGCACCGGCCACGCATATCCAACTCTGTGTCCTGCTTTACCATACAAACGCGATAGTTATATGAGGAACGGGTACCCTTACTTTCGCTCTCACTCTTGATCAAAATCGTATCAATGTCGGTGCCAGTGTATGTTTTCTTCCAGAGTTCGTCCAAGACCCGATTGACCTCTTCCATTTTTAGGCTGTGGTATTGCATAATTGCGGCGTCAAGCGCTTTGCTATACGTGTTGATGTCGGTGGTAGCAGTTTCTGTAGAGTCCAGTTTAGCGGCTGCGCGCCTATAATCCTCAGCGACGGTTTTGAATTCAGAACTCAACTCGAGTTCAAGTCCTTTAATCTGTTCTTCCATTTGCTTCACTTCACCAAGTTTGCTGGAGTGCTGGCTACTATAGTTTGAGACCAGGCCCTGAAGCTCATTGGTGTCGTTTTCGTATTTTTCCCTGTCGCGTTCGGCGCCCAATTTTTCGAGTTCAACAATCGAGCCCTTGACCTGCTTCATCTCTTGCTTCTGTTTATGCAGCTGAAGATTATCTTGTAGAAGCCTTTTGTGACCACGGGCATCCGCCAGTTTGCGCTCAAGAGCTTTCTGTTCGTGCTCGAGGTCGGCAATCGAGCTGCGGGTGGATTGGATCTCATGTTTAGCAGACTCGAGCAGATCATTAATAGCATTTAGATCAGTGAGACCACCCCGGCCCTCGAATGCCTTGATACTCTGAAAAATATCCTCAAACTGCTGCTGGGCTTGGTAAACCGCTCCTCGTTTCTCGGCACTTTCTTTGTGAGCTCTAGCGGCCTTAAGCTTCGCCTCTTGGAGGCCGGCCCTCGCTGAATTTTCTGATGCTATATTTGCGCCCATCTCTTTTTCCGCATTTTCGATGTCGGTAGCAAGTGCCTCAATATCAGCTTTGAGCACCTTGATGCGTTCGGACTTATTGACATTGGTTTGGGCCTGTAACTCCATGTTTTTGAGAGCAAGCTCTTTAGCCGCCAATTCTTGCTGAGATCCAGTAAATAGGTCTTTGTACGAACTGAGACGGTCACGCAAATCTTCAACTTTCTTTTCAGCTAGGCGAAGCTCTTGCGTAGAAGCGTTGATAGATTCCTGAATTTGTTGTGGGGTTGATCCTTGGCACCCAGACCCAGTGCTTGTTTCGATGTCAGATATTTCGGACTCCAACTGCATCGCATCGTGCTGCACGCGTAGCAGCTCTTGGACGTAAGACTTCTCCTCAATCGCAGACTCATGCTGCTGTACAGCGAGGGCATGGGACTCTCTAGCGCTAGCTAATGAATCTTGAAGCGGAGTCAATTCCGTCTCCAGCAATTGAATACGAGAGACTTGAGCTGGAACTTCGTCAGTGCTGATACTCTCAAAGCGAGAAACCTTGGATGAGAGCATTCGTAGGTTGTTTGCCTCTTCAAGTGCTTCGTTCAGTGCAGCAGTTGCATCGGTGACAGAGAGCGGAAGAGTTTTGAGCTTTTGGGCGAGAAGGGCTAAAAATGGCCCGAGTTCATTATCACCAAGTTTTCGCTGGCAGAGCAAGCAAGTATGGTTTTTGTGCGCACCTGCTTCAGCTGCCTTATAATACTGTGACGTGAACGCAGTTTGCTCCATATTTTGCGTGGCAACGTTCACATCTTCGTCGACCTCTAAGCTAAGCTTTTGAAAGTCGCCTACAGAGGACCCAGAAGGTAGAGATGCTTCGATTTCTTCTTTCAACGCTAGTGCCTGAGATTGCAAGTGAGACAGTTCCTGCTTAGCAACCTCAATTCGCGTGCTGAATTGAGAGGCATCAAGTTGTGCTTCCTTGAGCCGGGACTCTGTGGCGTTGCGTTGTTGCTGTCGCGCATTGACAATGTCTTCCATCTCTTTACCCACAGTTTTTAGGTTTAACTCACGCTCAAATGCTTTCTGAAATCGAGCACCGATGGAGTCAACTAATGTTTGGAGGTAATACTTTTTCTTGAGATGATTGTCCTTAAGCACCATAAGCCTGGACTGGTCTTTGAAAAAGGTAGTAGAGACTACGAGTTCTTTGTTTGCAGAATCCAGTTTGGCCTGTAAGCTCGCAACCTTCTCCTGTGCCGCCTCTAATTCTCGTGAATTCACATATTCCTGGAGCGTCGAGCGATTCTGCACTAGCTCAGCTTTGAGCTGTCCAATCTTCTCCCTTTGATAACTGAGGTTACCAAGCTCTCCAAGTATATCTTCGGACTTCCTCACTTGAGTTTCAAGCTCTCTGACCTCCTGATTGCTTTTATGAATGGTCTCTTTGGCAGAGTGAAGGCGGTGCTGATTTTTGAGTTTTTCGCCTACAACTTCGTTAATCTTTTGATTATGTTTGTTCTCCAGTTGCTGATGTTCGACAGTAAGTGCATCATACTCAGCATTCAGATCACGCGCCCTAGCGGCCAGGATTTCTGAGATCTGGTTCAAATCTTCGGATTGCGGAATGTGGATCGATAAGTCCTTAGACCACTTGGCAACTAGAACGCTGAGGTTTCGCTTTTGAGCTTCGTAGGCATCTAAATCAGCTTGGGCTTTTCCCTTTCGATGGTTGAAAGTGGCCATATCTTCTTGATGGGCGAGCAAGTCTTTCTGAAGGGCACGCAATCTGGTCTCATTGGTTTCCACCTCGTGCGTAAGAGCCTGGTTATCTTCGTCAAACGAAGCTAGTTGAGTCGAAAGTTGGTCTGGAGTTAAATCTAGGACCTCCAAATCTTTTTGGATATCGGCTAAGGATCGGCTGAGGTCGTCTCTCGTTTTGCGTGCTTGCTGCAATTCGTAAATGACCTGTTGGAACTTCTGATTTTTTTCGAACAAATCATTGAGTTGGCGTACGGTAGCCTCCATCTTGCCCTTTAGCACTTGACAATCATCATTGTAAACTTGTATGACCTGTCGGAGCTCATTTGCCTGCTGCCTGCGCTTCGCGGCTCGCTCTGAATCCTGCTTGAGGTATTCTACGGTCTTTTGTTGCACTTTCGTATCCTGCGCGTAATCACGGCCTAGCACTTTCAACGTGTCAACAGCCTTTGTAAATTTTGTGGCCTCAAAGATCTCATCGAACCGCTTTTTGACAACAGAGGGCTCGGACAATGGCCACAGGCTGTCTTCCTGGTGACAGAATATTACATAGTTGAGAATAGCTGAGCTAACGCCCAAACTGAGAGGGACCTGGTAATCCAAATCAGCGACACGGGAACTTACAGTTTCCCGTCGCCCGTCTGCAAATATCAGCAGTTGGCCCTCCAGGGTCTTGAAGGTCTGGGTGTTCTTTTTGACGGTGAGCTGCATTGATCGCGTGCAAACCATTTGGTTGCCATTGATGTTGTAGTACGCGAGTTTGACCTGGGCGAGAACCTCACGCTCACCGGACATTTTGGGGTCGTGCACAAATGCCCCGCCTTTCGAATTCGGTGGCAAGTCGCCCGTGGAAGCATAGCGCAGGGCCTCAATAATGGTTGTTTTACCGACGCCATTCGGGCCTGCAATGAGCGTCAGCGGTTTCCCAAACTGGAGCGTTTCACGATCATGGTTGTCGAATGCTCGAATGCCTGATATGCTTATCTTGAAGATGCTCGACATTGGCCAGGGCTGTCTGGAGCACACGCTCGACTGTCGTCGATGCAAGTTAATCACGCGGTCTGCAGCTCTCGTCTCCGAGTATTCTCCCAGCGAAGCCAGCTGCAGCCCGTCCAGCTCCTGACCTCGCTCCCAAGGGCTGCGTGAGCACCATTGACCTCACCTGGTCTGACGTCTTTTGGGAGGTTGACTCACATCAAGGTGAATAACTGGTGCTTAGCGCGCAATTCTTTTTGACAGAGATATCCACTCAAACCTAGCTCGTTTGCGGCCATCTTCTTTATCTGTCGCTGCGTACATTTTAGTGCATGAAAAGATTGATGTCTGCCGTCTCGGAAGGTAAAGTCAAGCAGCCGCATTGGAACCGGCCAAAAGCTGTCGGCGCCCGGCCACCGCTCAAGCTCTATAACTCACTGACTCGCAATAAAGAAGAGTTTATTCCGCTGGCCCAGTCCAAGGTAACATGGTACTCGTGTGGTCCTACTGTGTACGATTCCGCTCACATGGGCCACGCGCGGAACTACGTGTCCATTGATATCAATCGTCGGTTGATTGAGGACTACTTTGGCTACAACGTGGTGTTTGTTCAGAATGTTACAGATATTGACGACAAGATCATCGTCCGGGCGCGCCAGAACTACCTATTCGAGCAATTTGCAAGGGACGTAAAACGTTCCGGGTCCATTTCGCAGCAAGTTAGAGATCACGCACGCAACGCGCTGCAAGCGTATGCCGAGTCTGCCTTCAAGTCCATGAGCCCTGCGCCTCCGCTCACTTCTGCTGAAAGTTTTGAGTCCTGGGTGGACTCACAGGATAGGGAAGAGTTGGCCAAGTCTGATCCTAAGTTCGCGATGAATGCAACGGCTGTGCTCGAGGGCCTCCAGTCTCTCGAGAGTACAGATGTCAACGAGTTCATCCAAAAAGTGGAAAGTGTTCTGGTGAAAGCATTAGACCAGGAAAAGGGCCATGAGGTAACAGATCCTAGTGTGTTTCGTAAGCTCAGCTCTTACTTTGAGGCTGATTTTGATCAAGACATGCGCCGCCTTAATGTGAAACCTGCTACGGTTACCACGCGTGTATCCGAGTTCATTCCGGAGATCGTCGATTTTGTTCAACAGATAATTGAAAGAAAGTTTGCTTATGCCACCGCGGACGGGAGCGTTTATTTCGACCGCACTGCGTTCGAAGCGGCTCCGGGACACGATTATGCTAAGCTGCAGCCGTGGAACAAGAGCGTTCAGGGTCTAATTGATGAGGGAGAAGGATCGCTTTCTCTTGCCGCATCTGGAAAAAAGGCTAACTTCGACTTCGCGCTGTGGAAGACCTCTAAGCCAGGGGAGCCTGCTTGGGACTCACCCTGGGGAAAGGGGCGTCCCGGGTGGCACATCGAGTGCTCTGTTATGGCTTCTTATGTTCTGGGACCACAGATCGATATTCACACAGGTGGTATTGATCTGGCTTTCCCCCATCATGATAATGAACTTGCACAGGCGGAAGCTCGGTTCGATGAGCCCCAATGGGTAAATTATTTTCTACACACTGGCCACCTCCATATCGAAGGACAAAAAATGTCAAAAAGCCTGAAAAATTTCATCACAATCAAGGAGGCACTAGAAAAGTTCACTGCGCGGCAATTGCGGTTTGCCTTTGCCTTCCAGGCGTGGAATACTCAGCTTGATTTCAAGCTCTCGCTTTCCAATGTTAAAGCATATGAGACTACGCTCACAAATTTCTTCAATACTGTTAAAGCA
The DNA here is from genome assembly GCA_030556915.1 of Wickerhamiella qilinensis. NCBI lineage: Eukaryota > Fungi > Ascomycota > Dipodascomycetes > Dipodascales > Trichomonascaceae > Wickerhamiella > Wickerhamiella qilinensis. The sequence goes on from JAKTUW010000011.1 coordinate 63,339, forward strand.
TTATCTCGTGATGCTACGGAAACAACCTCTAAAAAGGTTTCGCAGGAAGAGCTTGCCCTTCTGAACAAGCTTTACGAAACTCAGCTCGCCGTCGATCATGCCTTTGCAGATAACTTGTTCACTCCTGGTGCTCTTCAGGCAATTGGTTCAATTGTACAAACTGCCAACGAATATGTCACAGCCTCAAGTACATCTGGCCACACGCCCAAAGTAGAGGTCCTTTTGGACATTGCTCGGTGGGTCAGCGAGATTCTTCGCATTCTCGGATTCGAGATGAATGAGAACTATGGATGGGCAGCAACCACTGATGGAGTTAATGGCAGTAGTAAAGAAGATGCGGCACTTCCATTTGTTCAGATTCTTGCCCGATTCCGCGATGAGGTCCGTCGAATCGCGGTTTCTGGCTCCACACCTAATAAAGAGCTGCTTGCTCTGAGTGACCGAATCCGTGACATTGACTTGTTGGAGGCAGGCGTGGCTCTCGATGACAGAAGAGGTGAGCAAAGCTCTCTTGTAAAGTTTTTGAGCGACTCAGAGAAAAACGAAATACTGGCTCAGCGCATAGCGGCACAAAATGCCGCTGAAGACAAGGCTCTGCGTAAGGCTGAAGCCCAGAAGCAGCGGGAGGAGCAAGAGCGACTCAAAAAGGAACAAGCAAAGCTAAAGCCTGAAGAATTCTTCTTGACCAACAAGGAGTACTCGAAGTTTGATGATAAGGGTCTCCCTACACATGATGCAGCGGGTGAACCACTCTCTAAGAGTGCTGTAAAGAAGCTGCAGAAACTTTGGGCAGCACAAGACAAGCTTTACAAGCAATATAACCCATAATTTCATGTGCATGTATTATATTAAGTTGAACAACTCTATAGTGAGACTATGAACTTTGGCGGTCTCTATTAGTCCTATTGTCCGGGTGCTTGTCTAAACATGGCTACGCCCATCCGGACGCGCCGCAGGAGAGTGATAACATAAGCGATAGATGACGCCTTTGGGCAGCAGATCTATCACTTCGGTGAGACATGCGGCGGGGGCAGCGGGGGCCGAAATGTCCGGACTTTCTGCCAATATTTTGCGGGGGCGACCGAGTCTTACTAGATCGTCTTTACAGTATATGAGTCGCTATACTAATTAACGGCCATAAAGCTATGCCTCGTAACTGGATTTCGACTGTAGAGCTCACTCCACCCCCCAGCGCGTTCACCCAGTTTAGGCTAAAAGTAAACATAGGGCTAGGGTGCATACGGGGCCAGATTCTCGCATCCGGGACCCATGCCAACAAGTGACAAACGTATTTCATTGGAATAGAATGAAAAATGGTACACAGCCCTCTCTTACTTAGTGAATATTAAAGCCAGTGCCAAACTTGGTCAGCTACGGCGCTGGAGCTGCGCCAACCGGCCCCCTTGTTGGAAATGTTTCAGAAAAACGTGCACATGAAGCATCTCAAACGCTCCTACACGCAGATGTGCGGCTGCTTTATGACTGTAAGGAGCTGAGTTACGAGTACGGGGAAGCCATAATTTAGGATCAAAGAAACTCAGAATCAATCAAATATTAAATCCGCTGGAATCAACATTATATCTGGTGAAAAATATTGCTCCATTTTGCAGTCCAAAGGGTTGCATCGACTCTAAAACTTGCAGCATCCCCCGGCATGATCCTAGCCCTGTGTACCAGTGCCGATCATTGCTTGGGGCTCATCACCAAAGATGTCCCAGTGAAAGCAGAACTCCTCGGAAATAAAGTTCACTTGTTCACACTACTTGTATAGCGTTTGCCCCACGCACATAACTCGCCTTACGGCCCACTCGTTTGCACGAATATACGCTGGGTAGGACTGTGTTGTGCTTAGCGATTCTTTCAAGACCAAGTTTTTGAGGGCCACGAGCCGGTTGTTTCGCAGTCGATCACACACAAAAGTCTGCGCTTTGTACCTTTTTCCGGAGCAGATATATCGTGAACATTCGCGAACATTTACACAGCTCAAATGAAAAAGCGGAGGCCCACTAGAGGCTGGCGCGCTCTCCTTGCTGCGGCCTCACTTTTAGCCTCAGCATCTGCTGAAGTTGCTCGGCCACAGTCCATTTCACACCCTGAGCTAGATACAACCGCTCTTGGCCAGGTAGGAATTGTGGGCGCATTTACCGGCCTTTCTACGGTCTCTTACGAAGGTCAAAACAGCGTACTGCGACCCGTAACTGCGAACGACAACATCTTGACACAGTCGCTCGAGCTGCCAGACGCGTACTTATCTGCATTTTTGGTGGATGGAGTTGTCCAGGCATCCTGCGTTCTCGGAGATGGGAAGACAGCGATAATTGCTGGTAATTTTTCTAAGGTCCGCGACTCTGCTGCCTCTGGAATTGCAAGACTGGATCTGGACTCTGGCAGCGTGAGCACTTTGGCCAACGTTACGCTTTCTGGATCAGTTCGTGCTTTGTACTGCAATGGTTCCACTGTTTGGGTAGGCGGCGACTTCCAGCTTGGCAATGGGCAGGGTGTTGGCGTATGGAACAACGATAACCAGAGCTGGCAATCGCCGGTATTTGGAGGCTTTGGCCCAGGTGCACGCGTTAACGCTATTGCCCAACTTGGCGATAGCCTCGTGTTTGGAGGCACTTTTGGTAACCCGCTCAGCGGCACGACAAACACGTCGAGTACGAGATCTGGTAGTGACTTGGCCCAGCAACCAGATGTTACTGTTCCTCTTGGCGCGGCCCAGGTGACGGTACAGGGTGTTGATGGAAATAATGGACAGTCGGACCCTAACTCGATTCTGTGCCCTGGTGGAAGTGGCTGGTCTGCTCCAGTAGGCTCAAAACAGAGCCAGCTCACGGTCAACCTTGCTCGAGAAGTCTATGCGAAGTCAATGCGCCTGTACAATTTGGATAGTGATAATGGAACCAAGCTGTTTCGTCTGGTGACCTTACCTTCCAATAGCATCATGAATTTGACGTACACCAATCGAACATCTGGACAAAAACAGAGCTGCGATGCGTGGTGCCCGCTTCCGGATGCTTCCACCCAACTGTTTCTCGATTTCGATTTTGTTAACGTCATTGGAGCAAGCAACTTCACTATCAGCTTGTTAGACTACTATGGTGACCATGCGGGGCTATCAGGAATTAGTCTTACAACAAACCGCGTCATGATCACAGCCAATAACGAGCTGAATACACCTCGCAGCTGCCAGAATCTCAACTCATCGGACTATGCGCAGCTACGAGGCGCATGGTTGGCCACGGGTGATTATATGGCTGCCAGACTCACTGACTCGTCGCAATTTCTTAGCACATCTGCACGTTACTATCCTGACATCTCTCAAACAGGAAATTATTCCCTTATGGTCTATACTCCTGGCTGCGCACAGTCACATGTGTGTGAGCAAAGGGGTCAAATGAATGTCTCCGTTTTTTACGCTCAGGACCACCCCCCTGCCACCACTCTTTTGTGGCAAACCAACAATGAGCTCAAGTATGATCCCGTGTATAACGGCACCTTGGAACCATCCGGCGATTTTAAACCGTATGTTCAGATTGCGCCCGTGGCAGGCCAAAAAGTGCCATTTGAGTTTGCTGCTTCACAACTTGGGGTAGTCTACAACGGTGGTGCGAATATTGAAATTCGAAATATTTTTGAGTTTTCTCCAACCAACTTCTCTGCGCGCACTCAGGGGAGCCGCCAGACGTCTATTGGGCGTACATTGCTAAACTCATTGGGCCCCAAACTGGGCAATGGCTCGGAGGTAACAGCTTTATTGAATGTGTCCTCTAACTCCTTACTTGTGGCAGGAAACTTCTCGTCCTCGAACTATACGAACCTCTTGATTTATAATTCACCGCAAAATGGCGGCGATCACTCTATTGACACGGTTGAGGATGCCCCAGTTGTGAGTCAACTAGCAGCGATCAATGGGAGCACATATGTATTGGCGTCAGATGCCGTTTTCAACCTGACATCGGAGAACAAGCTCGAGAAGGTGCTGAACAGGACTATTGAATTCGTTGTTCCTTTCAATCTCAACGGCAATGAAACCATTGCGTTTAGCCCCGCCGGCAACTTCAATGACACTCTACCGCTTTGGGATTTGACAAAGGGTAAGTGGCATGGCGACGAGGATGGCACCACTGCCTCCGTCTCAGGTCACCTCTCCGAGCGCATTCAGTATAAAAATTCGTTTTTCTACTTTGGATCTATCCTCGTACAGTCAAGTAAAGCGAGTGGCGGTGTTTCCACAGATGCAAAATGGAACTTGACGCCTCAGCCTTTCAAGTTCCAGAATAGACCGCAGAATTCCTTGTCTCAGAGCAATGAGCTTACTAAAAGAGCCGGTGATTCAACTGCCAGTAACAGCATATTTGCCGGAGCATATTACAACACGTCATTGAGCTTCTTGGGTGGCCAGTTTAATGCATCCACAAAGGATAATGCATCAGCATCGAATATCATAGCTGTGCTAGATGACGGAAGCTATGCACTACCTGACCATGATTTTGGAAGCAATCCAACTATCTACTCATTATCGATTGCGAATGATACGTTGATTGTTGCCGGAGATTTTGCCGGTACAGTCGGCGGCTCTGACCTTATCAATGGTGTGGCACTGTATGACATCAAGAATCGTTCATTTTCTACGCGACAACCCGCTGGATTGAGTGGCCGTGCACCAGCTTCGCGCGTATTTGCCGTTCCGCGGAACAACTCAGCAGAAATAGCGGTGGTTGGCCAGTTTTCAGGAGTAGGAACGACCAAATGTCCTTCGTTTTGCGTGTATAATGTGGACTCCGGTTCCTGGAGGCCTCCGCAGAATGAGTCTCAACTCGGACAAGAATCCTCGATTTATGGCGCTGCTTTCGTTTCCACCGCCAATTTAGTGCTCATTGGAGACTTGAGGTTTGTCAATGGATCTCGTGCCAATATTGCCCAATACGACTTTGAAGGCGACGCGCTGTCCTCTTTTCCTGCAGCCAGCCGGTTAAATGGCGCACCTGTGGCCATGACCGTTGGAAAGGCGAGTAACGGAAGCATGATAGTGGCGGTTGCTGTTCAGGATAGCCAAGGAAGCCAGAGCTTAAATCTCTGGACAGGAGGAGATTGGCAACCGGTAACTAGTAAGTTAGGCGCCGGTACGGATATTGTCTCGCTGGCTATATTGCCAACGAATAATGACACTGGAACGAATAGCATTTTGGGCGAAAAGCAGCTTTTGGCCGCTTCTGGCGACATAGTTCTAGACTCGGGCCATGTATCCACTGCGCTGTGGGACGGTAGTAGCTGGAGGCCATTGTTTATTGCCACCAATGGGGCGAGTACGGGCCGGGTCAATACGCTTTATACGCAGAAGCAGGTTGCGCTTCCTGGTTCCACCGCCAGGGCTGAGCCTATGCCCTCGCGCGAGTACATGTCGATTGGTCGGGTGGTCGGCGTCTCCTGCGCTGTGGCCATTGGCTGCGTGCTTGCGATGGTCATCCTTGGGCTGTTATGGTCGCGGTTCTCGCAACGTCATGCCTATGAAGCGCCCGCTGTACGCGTATCCGATAAGGGCATGATGCAGGCCGTGCCTCCGAATGCGTTGCATGACTTCGCTCCCGGAAAACCGTGAGCCATCGGCGTAGCCGAGCTAGTACTTCTTTATTTAATCAGAGTTTCTGAATAATTTTTCTTGCTGTATAGCGTTAATATAATCATTTTCCATGTTTCTGCTCGAATTCTTTTGCCGAGTTCGTGGCGACGGGCTGTCTTTGAAAGCCATCTGCGGGCCCCTGCCATATTCCCGGGAGGTGCCACTTCCTGCAGGGCGCGAGAGATCGTGCCAACGTGTGTGGGGATGTGTGCGGAGGCAGCCGCCGCCGCTGGGTGCAACGTGACTAAGGGAGTTGCCGCATAAACTCACTTGTGCATAACAGATCAACTTCGGCATGTCTCGGAACATGACGGCCCGGCAGGGCCGCGGGAAGCAGCGTAGGTGAGCAGGCTAGAGGGATCTTGCGAGCCCATTGCCTTTGATAGGCAGAGCAGTACTAATGAAGGGTACGCTGAGGACGGAGCTCGCGTGGTGGCCGGGGGCATTGTGCACCACCCTGACAATAACGGGCAGGTCCTCGTTGTCTCGTCGGAGGCACGGCCCGAGCACTGGGTGCTGCCCAAGGGCGGCGCGGAGACGGATGAGACCATTGAAGAGGCTGCCGTGCGCGAGACATGGGAGGAGGGCGGCGCCGTCACCACGATCCGGTCGTTTACGGGGACGTTTGTCGACGCCCGTCCGCCCAAGCACTGGAAGGACGCAGATACACCAGCGCCGCCGCGGACGGTATTTTACATTTTCGAGATGACGTGCGACTCTTTGGAAAACGACTGGCCCGAGGGAAAGACCCGGCGGCGCACGTGGATGTCGTACGAGCAGGCCGTGGCCGCCATGTTGGCTCACGGCCGCGACCCGCTGGCAGCCGCTCTGCGGAGCAGCTCGCTGGGTGCCGGAGGCACGTAGACATCCCGCAAAAGAAACATCGGGATACACAAACACGTAGACATAGCCAGCAACATAGCTAGCACCATGGCTAGTACTACCACCAGGGGGCCCCTACTGCTACTGCTGGCCGAACATGCCACCCATGAGGTCCATTAGGTTCATCTGGCGCGGCTGGTGGATGTCGAAAACGTTAACCTCGATGTAGCTCAGCGCCTCGTTCCACGCGCCAAACTGCCGGGGGTTATATTTTTGCACGAGCTCGCGGTACGCCACGGCCTCTTTGGTCTCCACCGTCAGCACCAGCAGCTGCAGAAACGTGAGCAGCGGTTGGCCGTCGACGACGACTATGCCGTCATGGGCGGTCGTCTGCGCCTCCAGGTCCTGGGCAACGTGCGGCAGCACGGCCTCCAGATACACGTGCGTGTTGCGGATGTTCTCGACCGAGAGGTAGCCCAGCACGCCGCGCGAGACGTACAGCGCGACGTTGGCCCTGTCGCCAGCGTACCAACGGCGGTGCATAGCCGCGAGCTCAACGGCGCTGTCGCGGGTACCGAGTAGCAGGTGTTTCTCGGCGAGCGGGCCGTTGCCGGCCCGACTGAACTGAACGCCAAAAACGTGGTGCAGCTCTGGGTCGCCCGTGGGGTAGGCGCCGTGCTTGGCCGCCCACGCGTCGACCTGCTGGGCCACCTGCTTGAGGGCCGGGTCGGCGGGCGCAATCTGCCACACGACCTGAGCCACGCGGCCCTTCGACACGGTGTCGAGCGGTGTCTGCGCAGTGCTGTAGATGGCCAGCAGGTACAACAGCAGGTCAATGGCCGAGCCGGACTCGCCCGCCTGCAGGAGCAGCAGGCACGAGCTGTACAACAGCTCAATGGCGTCGCCAAACGTCTTCTGGCGCGAGTACCGCGCAACGACCGTGCGCACGGCCTGGTGCGCCTCGTAGTACTCCTTGTTGGCGATGCGCTCCTTGACTCGCTGCAGCGTCTTGTCCATGGTTGAGCTAAGTCGAGTAGTCTGCCAAGTAACCGCGAGAGCTTGGGCACGGCAGCTTGGTCTGGGGACTCACTCGCTCGCTGGGAGCAGACCAGACCAGCAGCACCAGCGCAGCGGCTGTGGTAAGGAAGTGGAGCAGGAGCGCAGTTAGAACCGAGAGGCAGCCAGCAAATATAATAATTTACGTACATTCTGTTTTTCATAGATGTATGATGCAAAAGACAAATATCGTGTAGACCATTGTAATTTCGCCCACCGTCTACTCAATAGACGCAATGTCGCGGCGCATCTGCCGCAGCAGCGTCCGGGACACGTTGCGCAGCGGCCCGGCCAGCAGCACCCAGCTCACGCCAAGCACAATAAACACGTAGAAATAAACCGACGCCCACACATGCAACGACGGCCCGATATTCAGCAGCACGAACGGCTGCGCCGCAAACCCGAACGCCAGCTGCGTGTTGAGCCACGTGCAGAAATCGTATGCGTACTTGTATGTCGACCCTTCAAACACGGGGCGCAGCCGCCGGCGATAGAGCTTGCCAAAAATTTGCAGCAGCGCCGCCAGTACGAACAGCAGGTAGTATCCCGAGCGCGTCCCGTGCCACACGGCCGAGACGATAAACGTCACGAACGTGGACAGGGAGCCGGGCTTCTTGCCGGCGGGGGTGACTCGCAGGTATACGTATTTCCGGAGCCACTTGCTCGTGTTTATGTTCCAGTTGTTGATGTACGAGTACGCGTTTTGTGCGGTGGAAATGGCAAGGGGGCGTACGTTGGTCACGCGGTCCCATCGTTTGCGCCCGTCGCGGATTCCGTTGAACCCCAGGCCGCAGTGGATGCACGCGGCATCGGTAAAAGTCCAGGCGACAAAGTACTTGAGTTGGTAGCTGAACGCCAGGGCCCATAAATAGAGAATGCGGACGAGGAAGGAGTGGCGGCGATAAGACTCGGTAAAGAGGTAGTCCGACGACACGTAGTTGGCCGACTGGAAGAACAACACTGTCCAAAACAGACCCTCAATGGATTTGAAAAAGGCAACGTGGCCACTGCGCGGAATTTTCAGCTCGAGATCCGAATCAACGGTGCTGGGACGTGGCGAAGCCCTGTCCTTCTCTGTTGCTTCGGGCTCGCGCACCTCGGGGCTCTGGCGCCCCGGACTCAGTCGCGATCTCAGGCCGTCGCGGCGGTCGCCAAGACCCCCGCCCCCGGGAGCGGGGCTGGACGCATTGGGGGTGCGCCGTTTCCTTGCAAGCACGGCAAACATGCTTAGATCTATCCAGTCGCTATACTCGCGGTACGTGCACGAGGGGCTGGTGAGCACGGCCGGGAAGAAAAAGCACCACGACAAGTAGCTCAGGTAGGACGGCACCGTGACAACGCGCGACGCCTTGAGGGCATCGCTGATCTGGGACTCTGGGCGCGAGCCATCGTAAATGTCCCATGCGTATGATGTCAATTTAATCACCAGGATCATCTGCGGGCCGGAGATGCCAAAGTTGTTGACGTAGTCGTCGTCGGTAAACTGCTCTGCGACATGGGTCCAGAACAAGTGAAGCATGACAATGGCGAAGTTGAGCCACGGCATTGCGGACCAGGTTCGAAAAGCCCTGGCAAAAACAAAGGTGAAGGTGGCAATGCCCCATAGCGCGAAGAAGCCGCGTACCATGGAGAAGATGCCCACGAGGTAGAAGATGCCGAGGGCCAGCACGTATGCTTCTTTTGTTTTCTTAGCATTTGCGGGAATGCGCTTGACGATGGCGCACAGAGGGAAGTTGAGGATCAGGCAAAACGCCGTCTTGATCAGGTCGGGCGCCGTGCCCAGCGACGCGGCCACCCAATCGACAAGGCGATCGATCAGCGGGATTGCCATGGCAAAGAAGCGTAGGGGAACAGCGCTAGAGTGAAGGTTGCGGTTCGGGCCAATGGAGCTCGTCGAGCAGTATGGAGGGTGTGGGCGTGCGTGGACAGTGGTGTATATATATATATATCCTGTGCGAGCCACGCGGGTGGAGCTTCCAGGGAAGCGCTGACCAGGTCAAGTCGACAACATGGGGGTGGGACGGGGTTTGGTTTGGGGCCCGGGAGGGCGAGGGTCAGCACGTGAGTGGTTCCGGCAATCGGCAGCGCCTGGCAGCGGCAGAGGCAGTGGCAGCGGCGTGCCTGTCCCAGCCACCGTCTGGCCTGAACTACGTGCAGCAGCCCGACGGCGAAGCAACACGATGCTCCGGCTAAGAATCTGTACGCCCCGAATCTGCCGTGTTCCGCAATGGGCGAGCGCGCGCCTGTTCTCCGAGCAGGCGAAAGCGGGCGCCGCGGCCGAGCCTGTGGCGTCGACAGGACCCACCGGCGTAGTGCTCATCAACATGGGCGGGCCCGCCACGGTGCCGGAGACGCACGACTTTCTGCTGCGGCTGTTCAGCGACAAGGACCTGATTCCGCTCGGCCCGTTCCAAAAGCAGCTGGCGAAGTTCATAGCATGGCGTCGGTACAAGACGATCGAGGAGCACTACCAGGAGATCGGCGGCGGCTCGCCCATCCTCAAGTACTCGCGCGAGCAGGCGCGCCAGGCATGCGAGCTGCTCGACAAGCGGCGCCCGCAGTCGGCGCCGCACGTCCCCTACGTCGCGTTCCGGTACGCGCCGCCGTTCACTGTCGACGTGTACAAGCAGATGCTGGCCGACGGCATCCGGCAGGCCGTGTTCTTCTCGCAGTACCCGCAGTACAGCTTCTCGACGACGCGCAGCAACTATAACGACCTGGCCAAGGTGCGGCATCGCGTCGACCCAGACAACAAAATCAGGTGGTCCTACCTGTTCCGCTGGCCCACGCACCCCAAGTTCATCGCCACGGTGGCCCAGCACGTCCGGGCCGAGCTCGAACACTTCCCGGCCGGGACGCGCGACCAGGTCATGATCCTGTTCTCGGCGCATTCGCTGCCCATGACCGTCGTCAACGCGGGCGACCCCTACGTGGCCGAGGTCGCCGCATCGGCGTACGCCGTCATGCAGGCCCTTGAGTTCGCGAACCCGTACCGGGTGACCTGGCAGTCGCAGGTGGGTCCGCAGCCGTGGCTCGGCGCCCAGACCCAGCGAGCGCTGCAAACGCTCGAGAAAGACCCGGAGTACAAGGGCGCCGTCGTCGTCCCCATTGCGTTCACCACGGATCACATCGAGACGCTACACGAGATCGACATCGAGATGAAGGAGGAGCTCAAGCGGCCCGAGCTCATGCGTCGCTCGGAGAGCCTGAATCTCGACCCGGCCTACATTGATGCCATGGCGTCCATGCTGGCCGAGCACCTGGACGGCGACGCGCAGGCTGAGGTGGCGAGCGGCGCCGGGATCAAGCCGGTTTTTTCGCGGCTGAAGTAGCCGGCTGAACCAGCCGGGAACGTCCAGCAAGGCATATGCACATACATAGCTCAGCGGAGATACAAAAAACGAAATAAAAACAAGCAACAAAAACAACAAAAAAGCAAGCAACAAACAACAAACAACAAACAGCATTAAAAAAAGAGTGAGAGATAAATCATTACTTGGACTAACGTGGCATGTGTGGCGTCGGCTGGGGATTGGCACACTACTTGAGGAACGAGTCGTCCTGCGACAGCTCGTACTCGTAGTCGGGGATGAATTCCGAGTAGAGCGCCTCCGGGTACGCCGTAGCGTCGTGCGTGAATTTGGCCTCCTGGTCGCCAATGATGCGTACGTCGTGCTTGCTCGCATCGGCAAGCAGCTGGGCGTGGCACGACTCCTCCATGAGCATGAACAGCCCAGCAGCTTCGCCCACCGTGCCGCCTACGGTCAGAAGGCCGTGGTTCTGGAGAATCACCGCCTTGTTCTGACCCAGCGACTTGGCAATGTGTTCGCCCTCGTCGCCGGATAGCACGACGCCGCCGAAATTCTTGTAAACCGTGTGAGACTTGTAGAAGATGCACACGTCCTGGTTGAGCATTTCCAGCGGACGGCCAAATGCCGAGTACGCTTTGCCGTACAGCGAGTGCGTGTGGCACGCTGCATGCACGTCGGGCCGCGCCTTGTGGATCGCCGAGTGGATGCGAAACCCGGCCTTGTTCACGGGCTTGCGGCTCCCGCCGATGACGTTGCCCTCCTCGTCGACCTGCACCATGTCGCTGGCCCTGAGCGTGCCAAAGTGGCGGCCCAACGGGTTCAGCCAGAATGTGTTGGGGAACTCCGGGTCGCGCACCGAGATATGGCCGGCGGCGCCCACCGCATATCCCTTGCGCGCAAAGATCCGGTACGCGCCGGCCATGTGCTCGAGCAGCCACTTGCGGTGGTCCGCGAAGTTGTCGAACGTGGGAATTTCCTCGGCCGCGGGGAAAACAGTGTCGTTGTCAATCTGAGTGGAAGGCATTTTGTTATCAATGGGGTCCCTTATTACCGGCTGTTCCGATGGTTTTGGGCGGGGGATCAAAAGCTTCGTATTCGTTCGGAACTTCGGGGTTGCCTGCGATAGCCGGGCTGCAGCTTATCGCTAATATATAGTCCCTGCGTCTCGCTGAGGCTATACCTTAATGATTGTTGGGACTATCCGTTTGTGGAGAAAAAGCAGCCGTGTGTCGCAGACAGTAGCCCTCCCAGGCGATCACGTGCGCATCCCCCCTCCACATCTGACAAAACGGTGGTCCTTGGCTTCTTTTTATGTGTGCTCGCGCGGTATACTGTTAGCCCATGAGCCAATGATCGAGAATAATAATAGTTAGGCCGTATATAGGTGAACAGAACCAGTCCTTCGATTTTTGTGGTCCCTCGCTCGGCCAGGGTGGCTACTTCTGCTGCAAGATTCCCACCCAGGTTTCCCAAGCCCGCGCCCGGCTAACCGACTTTTCGCCGCAGCTCAGCTCCCGCTCCCGCTCCCACTCCCGCTCCCACTCCCGCTCCCGTAGTAACCCAGCTTGCAACAGCGGCAGCACAACACCTAACCGCCGAGAAGTTTCACTGCAGGCTGGCACAACTGCCACCAAAACAACAAATGCGAGCAGTCGTCACAGGCATAGGCGTGGTGTCCCCTGTGGGAGTGGGGATCCGTCACGCATGGTCCAATCTGCTCGCTGGGCAGTCCGGAATCGTAGCGCTTCCCGTGGACCAATTCCCAGAGTCGCTCCCCAGCCGCATTGCCGGCTTGGTGCCCGCAGGTCCGGCGGCAGAGGGCAAGTGGACTCCCCAAGACTGGATTGACCCCAAAGGACTTCGTAGGCTCCCTCTGTTTGCTCAGTACGCGCTTGGCGCTTCCCAATTGGCCCTCCAAGATGCGAGCTGGCGGCCCGAATCCGAAGATGAGCTCAAGAGCTCCGGTGTCGCCATTGGCTCGGGCATTGGAGGCTTGGACGCTGCCTACGAAAACGCAGTGGCCTACCACGAAGGGGGCTACCGCAAGGTTTCGCCTATGTTTGTGCCTAATCTGCTTGCCAATATGGCTGCCGGCCATGTGAGCATGGCCACCGGTTTCCGGGGTCCCAACCATGCGGTGTCGACTGCCTGCACTACGGGCGCGCATGCCATTGGCGACGCGGCAAACTTCATCAAGACCGGGGCAGCCAAAGTTATGCTCGCCGGGTCTACAGAAGCCTGCGTCCACCCGTTGGCCCTGGCCGGATTTGCTCGTGCCCGCGCCCTAGCCACCAAATTCAATGATACCCCTGAGAAAGCATCGCGGCCGTTTGATGCTGATCGCGATGGCTTTGTCATGGGTGAGGGCGCTGCAGTTCTCGTCGTAGAAGAAGAGGAGCACGCTCGGGCACGGGGAGCCCGGATCTACGCTGCGGTCGACGGCTACGGACTATCTGGGGACGCGCACCATATTACGGCACCGTCGCCAGATGGCCGAGGCGCGTACGACTGCATGACCATGGCTCTGAAGCAGGCAGGAGTTTCGGGCGAGTCTGTGGACTATGTCAATGCGCATGCCACGGCGACTCCATTGGGTGATGCTATCGAATCTCAGGCAATTGTGCGAGCACTCGGCAGGCCGGATAGCCAGGTCAACGTGTCTTCGACCAAGGGGGCTACCGGACATTTGCTCGGCGCCTCCGGGTCTCTCGAGGCCGCGTTTACCATCATGGCAGTGTATTCGCAGACGCTTCCGCCGAGCATCAACCTTGACACAATCACGCCCGAATTCACATGCAACTATACTCGAGAGGCCACGGAAACGCCGGTGCGCCATGCCCTAACGAATAGCTTTGGATTTGGCGGCACGAACGCATCACTACTGCTTTCTCGGGTCGATGCATAGCTAATGTAGATACTCAAGCCAGCCCTAATCATCGATTCTTCGCGGCAACAGGAGACAAAATAGAACAATTTGTTGGCCAGACTCGGCCGGGCCATGCGGCCCCCCGCCCAGGCTATCGACGCGTCGACGATCGCTGCAGCATTGCCCGCAGCAACGGCGCAGACCACGTGATAGGCGTAGACCAGGGCAGGGCTACTTTTGAATCTTTATATATTTGTGGAAGTCGCAGCCCGCCGCGAGTCTGCAGCATTGTGCATTACGTAGGGAGTGTGGAACTTTTGTGTGCAAATACAACGGCACTGCGAATCGTATCAAAAGAGCCACGGGCCCAAATATTTCGAACATGGCAGAAGAGGCACCCAACCGATACACGCCCACGGAGGCCAACCAGGAGATCAAAACACAGTTCCCGGTAGTAAGTAGACGCGCCCGGCGGCTGGTGCCGCGAGCTGGAGGACACGGATGCTAACGCAGGCTCGAATCAAGCGCATTATGCAGTCCGACGACGACATTGGCAAGGTCGCCCAGGCCACGCCCGTAGTGGTCGCGAAGGCTCTCGAATTATTTATGGTCCAGGTCGTGGACGAAGCGTGCAAACGGGCTCGCTCACGGCAGGTCAAGCGCGTGTCCATAGCCCACCTCTACCAGGCCGTCATGGAGGAGGAGCAGTTCGACTTTCTGCGTGATGTGATGGCCAAATACCAGACCCAGGCCACGGAGACCAAAAAGCGCAAGGCCGAGTAGGTTCGGCGCTGCGGTGAACTTATGTCCTAGATAGAGAAGTAGTCCTGTGGGCGTCATAGCACATCGTTAACGTACTGGCCGAGGCGTGACACCGCAGGCGCGGCAGGCACAGCGGGCGGGCAGGCTCGCACTCGGCCAATTTGTCCCGAAGGTCTGCCAACTGAAATTTGGTAGAAATCACATCCAAAATGTACCTGGATGTCGTCTACTTTCCCTGGGTCTGCGTGCCTTTCAAGCATGCATGCTCGGTTCATATCTCCTGTCTCACTCCTCTGGGTCACCCAAAGCTCCTTCCCAATCTTCCGTCACCTCGCCTCACGGCAGTGCCCAGGCTCACCCGGAGCCCTGCCAACTCTCATCGCCCTCGCTCGCCCCGCCCTTGCCCTCGCCTCAGATGCTGATCTCGCCTGCCAGGCTTTTGTGCAGGTTGTGTGTCCCAACGAAAGTTTCCACCCCCAAACACCGACCGACGTTACACAGTGGCAGGAATCCAAAAACGGATGCTCCGCCGGTCGATTTCTGTTCCCGGGCTGGTACGAAATCTCAAGCCGCGAGGTGTGGGGCCCACTTTACTTTGTCGCATCAAGTCGGCCCGCTCTCTGTTCACGCTGTCCACGGCCTCATCGTACTGCTGCAAGGGCTCGCTTTCTTACTTCAATAGAAACTCGGGAGACGACGCCTTTGTGAACGCTACATGGATAGTCCCCGGGCCCCACCAGGGTGCCTCGCTGTTAGGCGTGGCTGATGGCGTTGGGGGCTGGAAAAAGTACGGCGTGGATCCGGGCAACATTAGTCGCGCCCTGTGCCGAGAAATCACATGCGGCTTTGAGGCAGAAGAGGGCCACAGCGATATTATCCCAGCACCCAAAGCGCTGCTCGAAAGTGCCTGGACGACGCTCCAGGCGCGCGGCGATCAGTATGCAGGCGGCACCACTGCATGCATAGGGACGTTTGATCCCACGTCTGGGAGGCTCTCTGTGGCAAATCTGGGCGACTCGGGCTACCTCGTTCTCCGGCGAGGTCGTATCCTATTTGCCTCGGAGCGCGACGCCGTCGGCCTGGTCCCGCGTCAGCTGGCAATCCCCACGCCCGAGCAGATCGAAATCGCTCGCAGGACCCTCCTGGGGTCTGGCCTCCCGCTCAAGCGGCCGCCCTGGCTGGAAACGAATCCACGCGATGCCACGCTGAGCGAAGTCGATCTTGAACACGGTGATGTGGTTGTCTTCGGCTCTGATGGCCTTTTCGACAACTTGTACAACAGCTTCATCCTGCAGTCCGTATCGGCCAGCCTGGTCGAGTCTTCTAGCTGGAGCGACACAACTGGAGAGTTTGTGGCAGGTCCAAGCATATCAGGCGCGGGAACGATGTCTGAAATGCTGCTCAAGCGCGCCTACTACAACTCGCTGGACCCCAACTTTGCGTCGCCATTTGCAACTAAAAGCTTCCAAAACGGCCTGCTCCTGCCTGGTGGCAAGCCAGACGATATCTCAGTCTTGGTTTCCACGGTCAACGTAGTGCGCGAGGTTGCTGGCGACTACGATGAGCCTTCCGAGGCAGCAGCGCCTCTGAGCAGCGCATCATTTGCATAAGGCACCCTTCGCCTCGCTGTCTGTCTATGGCGACCTTACATCTTATTTATGGCTCAGACACTTGAATCTGCATTTTATTTAACTCTATCTAATTCTACAAGAACTAATAAATGTCTTTATAGCCGTCAGGACGATCGGGCTGGTAGTGCACTGGTGCTATTATGCCCGATTCATCAGCGATTGGGCGCAGCGGCCCCGGCACTCGTGCCTGGCGGGCGATAACGAGGCTTGGGCCAGGGCTGCTGCAGGTGAGATAGCCTCTGCAGCGCCGATCTGTTAGGGTATCGGGCATTTCACGAAAGGCACGAACAGGGACCTCTGAGCCGGGCCCCATAAATGATGCCGAGATTTTGTGGCTGCCCTTCTTCTGCTACTCCTCTTTGGCCTGTGATTTGCTTCCCCAGGCGTGGCCCCAGTCGAATGCCCCCTCCCTCCCTGTGTCTGGACTACAACCACTGAGGGAGCCACACACACACCCACAGCCTCACGTAAAGGAAGTCCCAGGGCTGGGGTCATGCCGGCTGTGCCCCCGCCCACCTAGTTTCTCGAGGCAGCCTGATTTTTGGCCCAGCCCAGTCCTATTCTTGCACCAGGCAGAGTAAGACACAGGCTAAGCAGAGGCGCTTTTGTAGGCAATTGCCGGAGCTCGCCAATGTCGACAAGCTCGCCCCGCAACAGCTATTTGGCTGCCGACGACGCCAGTCTGCGCAGCCGCCGTAGCGGACACTCGCACAACTCGTCGCTGCGGCCCGACCGGCCGTTGATGCCGCGGAGGGGCGCCTCGTACGCCTCGAGCGTCTCATCGGCCCAGAGGCGCAGCGAGAATAACGAAGCCATTCTCAACATGTTTTCCGGCGGAGAGCACACGGCCTTCGCCGACTGGCTACCAAACAATAGTGTCGCCGACGGCCGCGGATCGGCTAGAAATAGCAGAGCTCTCTCTCCCGGTATCCGGCCCGAGCAAGAGATCCCAGATATACCACCGGCCCCGCACACGCCAGTGGTGAAAGCTTGGTCGCCCCCAATCGATGGCACACCCAACACCCCCCCACGCATATCCAGACCTGTGTCTGCAGAATCTCCTATCCACGACGATCTGCACGACTTCCCTTCGGCACGCGGAGCCTGGAGCTCACGAAGGACGCGGGACTACTTTGGCATGGCGTACGGAAATCGTGGTCGCAGTCGTGGCCGGAACTCACCAACCGACGACGACGGGGACGACCTGAGCGAAGACTACGGCCAGTCCACTCCTATCAAAATGTATCCGCTGTCCGCTGGTGATGTGACAAGCCACTACACAGGCCACGAGCCACACGAGACAGCTGATACGGGATTACGTTCGCGTTCGCCCACGCGGCGGCCCCGTTCACCCCACTTGTATGCTGTCAGTCAGACGCCATCTCCCGCATCATCGAGCTCCCAGCCATATTCACCAAAGAAACGCAGTCGCACATTGTCTCCTAGCGCTAGCAGACCCCAATTCAGGCAGCCTTCTCCGGCTTCTCTGCGCGTGGGTCCCTATGATTTCGGGGCTGTTTCGGGCATTCGCTCTCGGTCACAATCTCCCTCGAGCTCTCGCATGAGATCCGACTCGAGGCAACGGGCACGATCACGTTCCAGGTCACGATCGCCGTCTCCTGCCCCGTCAAAACGGAGAGCGAACATCGAATATGCTGTTTCCATGGCCGACTTTCCACCTCACCGTATTGATGATGATCAGGTTTGGCAAGTTCGAAATTCAATGCTCCACGAGCGTGCAAGTATCAATGATGACGAGGAAATGGAGTCAAACGTGGAGCCCTCAGAGACAATTATCGAAGAAAAGCAACCGCCCATCCCTATGGGCCGCACTCTCTTCCATTTTGAGCCTGATAGCTCTTTGCGTGTCCGCCTGTTCCGATGGCTGCTCACTCGTTGGTGGCACTATATGCTTGTTGCCCTCGGTACATTTCAAATGATCGTACTTTCTTATGAAACGGCAAGAAATTATAATGACACGGTCCACCACATTCACAACTCTTGGCCATTGTCTATGACTTGGTACAATACGATTTTCATGTTTCTCTACATTTTTTACACGGTGAATATGGTGCTACACTTTATCGCCTTCGGTGTGTTCACTTCTGTTAAATTGAATGCTACTTCAGTGGAGTTTGGAATTGAAAGAGTTTTCAGGGACTATCTTGGCCTTGTGATCCCGTTACGACCCAAGGTTTCCCTGAAGTTCATGCACAACAACAGAGAAGAGAAGGATGGCGGACTCGACGACAATGCTTCTCTCATTGATATAAGAGTTGAGGAAGATGCAACGCATGCAATTCAGGATGCTCTCCACAGCGCTGCCAGGCATCCTGAGGAATTCGAACTAGATCTCTGGAACAGGCAACCGAGGGCATATCTTCGAAAGAGCTGGAATAGGGTAGAATTCATCTCCATCATTTGTTTTTGGGTATATTTTGCCTTGACTAAGGGCGGCAACAACCCGTCAGATCCGCTGGTGTTTTTCATTTCTGGCGTAGCTCATATCCGCTTACTGCGCCTCCTTGATGTTTTTCAATCAACACGATTAGTCTTAAATGCACTCAAAGCCGCCCTTCCGCTCTTGAAAAATGTGTTTCTGTTCATATTTTGCTTCTGGGTGGCATACTCAATTACGGGGTTGCAGAGTTTCTCTTCGTCGCTCAGACGTAACTGCGTATGGGTCGACCCAAGGGGTCAAGAAGATAACTACACGACCAGCCAACATTGTGGCAGCTATCTGGATGCTCAAACTGGAAGAAAGCAACCATTTCAGTATGTTGATGGCACCTTCGGGCCAAGAGCCAAGGGATTCACTTGTCCACAGAACAGCGTTTGCGTATCCAACGTGAACCCCGATGATGGAACTCAAAGTTTTGATAATTTTTTCAATGCCCTGGAGCTTGTCTACGTTGTGATGTCCCAGAACACTTACAGCGATATCATGTACATGATAATTGATGCGGAGTATATGGCGAGTTGCTTATTTTTCATCACAGGCATTCTTGTGCTGAATTACTGGCTGATTAGCTTACTAGTGGCAGTCTTGGCAAGCAGTTTTAGCCTTGTTTGGCATAGTCTTTCCGAGGATCAGCTAGTATCTCAAATTGGGAACCGCGGAATAGACCACCAAAACCAGGTCAAGAGAACCAAAATTGGCGCGTTTTATCTCAAGTGGTATGGCGTATTTGCGACAATGATTTTCGTGGACGTAATATTCCAAGCTTCTTTCGCCCACCATTCTGAGGATTACCCCTTCGGGTACGAAATTGCTATTTCCGCCCTTCTTTTGATTGAAATCATCTTTCGCTTCTACTTATATCTGCCAAATTGGAGACTTTTCATTAGCTCTTGGGCAAATCTCCTAGATGTGGGGTTAAGCATTGTCTGCGTAGCCATGCTGCCACTGCGAGGGCCTGCTGGAACTTCAAGAGTCTATTATTGGATGACGTTCTTTCAGCTTTTCAGGTTCTATCGGTTTGTCGCGTTGATCCCTTTTGCTGAGCGTATGTTCACTACTCTTATTGGTAATTGGAAGAGCCTGCTTGATTTGACGCTCTTCTATTTTGGTATGACGTTCCTTTCTTCTCTAATTGCCTGCAAAATGTTCCGTGGCTATATTCCATGGCTAGATAGCGATACAGGCGAGATTGCGGACGTTTCGTTTTTTGATTTATCAAATGCGTTCATTGGTATGTATCAAATTTCGTCTACCGAAAACTGGACAAATGTTTTGTACTACGCTGTGCAAAATGGTGGTGGCATATTCTCCAGGGCCCTTACAGGTATTGTGCTTTGTGCTTGGTTGGCTTTTTCGAGTTTTATTCTACTGAATATGTTTATTGCTGTCATGACCGACAACTTGGCATCTTCGATCAGAGATAAACGAAAGGCCCAGGTAAGAATGTTCATTGACAAATACTTTAGCCCCGACGCTGCTAATTTGAGTGATTTGAGTGCCGCCTATCTGGCTATAAAGGGAGGCGTTCGAAAGCTTATGTTCAATTTCAAGCAGAAAAATCGCTACAAGTTTCGTGAGAGTAACTATTTCGAAAAGATGGCAGAGAAGGAGATTATTGCTGAATTTCTGCTAAGCAACGAAATGGATGCCGCATCGCTCCAAAACAATGACAGCTCCCATAGCAAATCTTTTTTCACAGGCGCTGCGCGGGGTAAAACGTATGGAAGGCGTGTGTGGGACCGGATACTAAAGCTCTTCGAGAGATACCCTAACTATTACCGTGACAGGGAGCTCAAGAGAGCCGTTCTAGAAGGCCGTACTTTGAGAGAAGAGCTCGTACGTTACCGAGACGAAACAAGCTCGGGTGAAATAGCTTCTCCCAATACAACATCCCCGGCCCCACCTAGAACCATTCCTGAAGCTCTCACCGCCCATGATTATGTTGAATTTTTGATGGATCACCGCACTCCCACAACGAATTTTAAGGATCATATCGAGGCGCATGCATACTTTGATAAGCCCCTCTGGCTTTTCGGTACTAACAGCAAACTCAGGCGGTTGTGTCAACAGATCATGCCCTCGAGTCACGGGCTCAGAGCTTCTGGCATTGAGCCCAGTAAGTGGATGCGGTATGGATTGTCGACATACCTCTTGATCACGACTATCGCAATGGTGATTTGCTCCTGCATTAACACGCCATATTATCACCTTCAGATTACAAATGGCCACGGATTAAACTCCTGGACTTGGATCACGTACCTTGATTTGCATTTTACTATTGTTTTCCTTATCGAGTTTGCGATCAAAGTCATTGCTGATGGTTTTCACTATACACCCAATGCTTACACTTACAGTCCCTGGAATTGTATTGACTTTATTGTCTTGCTATCTATGATAGTAACCATGTTTAATGATATTTTCCAGGGGCCAATCGCGCGCTACTCTAGAGCGTTAATGGCCCTGAGAGCAATTCGACTGATCACGATTCATCCGCAGGCCCAGAACATTTTCACATCTGTCTTTCTTCGTGGTTTCAGGAACATCGTTGCCGCTGCATTCATTGGTTTGTGCTTTGTATTTCCATATTCTGTATGGGGCCAAAACCTTTTCCAGAGTCGACTCAATCAATGCAATGATTCAGACCTCCTCTCACTTTCAGATTGCGTGGGCGAATACCAGAGCAGCCCTGCAAACTGGGACGTGTGGGCACCAAGGGCGATTCAAAAGCCATACTTCAATTTCGACAGCTTTGGCCAGGCGCTGGTCATTCAATTTGGAGTTTTATCCTTGGAGGGTTGGATTGACGTTTTGAACGCTGTTACATCTATTCGTGGAGAGGGAGAAAACCCTCAACCATTTTCTTCGCGGGTGAATGCTATCTACCCAATCTTGTACAACTTCATTGGTACTGTGCTCATTATGACTATGTTCCTCGCTATCATTGTACGAAACTATGCCACCTCTCGGGAAACGGCTTTCTTGACCGCAGACCAGCTTACCTGGAGATATATGAAAATCTCGCTGAAACTTGTGAAGCCTAAAAAGCGCCTGCCCTACTATCAACCTTATACCGTCAAGTATATTTTGTTGCGGGCATTTGCTCGTCAAGACTCATTGTTTTCATATCTGCAAACATGGGTCTTGATTGCAACGACAGTAGCTCTTGCGGCAGCTCATTATCCTGTGGGCCAAGCAGCTGCCACGGCGGCCAATTACGTTGTGGCTATAGCTGCATTGCTCTATTTGGCAACTATGATGTTGAAGCTCTGGGTGCTCGGTCCAAAAATTTTTATCAGCGACCCGTGGAATCTTTACGGGACGGCAGTCTCAGCTGGTTCTGCCGCAATCACTCTTGCTGTTTCATTTAGCGTGCAGCTGTTTGCTTATGATCTCCGCCGAGTGTTTGTTATTTTCTTCTTAGGCCTGTGGATCCCAAAAATTACACCCGTCAAGCATCTGTTTCGCATTGCAACTGCTAATGTGCGAGAATTGATTGTTGTACTCGAGACATGGTTCATTCTCTTTTTGACCTATGCGATTGGGTTCAACCAAAGTTTTGGCCTGGTTAAGATTGGGCCAAATGGAGGCACTATTAAAAACTTCAGAGACGTACCGAAAGCACTGATTCTTTTGTTTCAAATGTCCACGGGCGAAGGTTGGAACGAACTTATGACAGACTATTTCATCGAAGAGCCGTATTGTGTGAAAGGAGCTGCCTTTCAGTCTGACTGTGGTAGCAAGTGGCTTGCTTATCTGCTGTTCTTGACATGGAACATCATCTCCATGTATATCTTTTGCAATCTGTTCATTTCTGTCATCTATGATACGTTCTGGTATATCTATCGACGCACTCCAGTGACAATTACCTCGCAAGATATTGAATTATTCCAGAACCGCTGGCAACTTTTTGACACGTATTCCACGGGTTATATCCGCCAGAACTACTTTTATGAGTTTTTGCGTAAACCATCTGGTTACTTCTCAATTGGAGTTTATAGCAAGGATCCTGATTATTGTGTTTCGGCGATTCTGGAAAGGTCGGGGGCGCGAAAGTCCTACGTCAACTTGTACAACGTGGACTACGAAGCCATCAACGAATATCTTGAGGGTATGCCAGTCGAGTTGTTTCGCAAAAAACGGGAAATTTTCGAACTATTTTGTGCCCACGCCCTGCACAACGCAACTCTAGATGGCATATCGTTTTATCGCTTAATGAAGCAGTTTCCCTTTTACGTCGACATGGACCCTGCAAAGGTGCTTGACCTCAAAGGATTCCTGAAGCTCAAAGTGCTGCTACTACAACTACGTCTTACTGTGGCTGCAGGTTTTATAGTGCGCCGTTGGCGGCTCCGAAAACAATTTGAGAGAGAGGGTGTCCGGTTTGGCGAGCCGCCGACGCGCTTGGATCAGGTACTTCCTTCGCCTCCGGAGATCCGTATTGAGGAGACCACCAGCCCGTAATTATTCTGGATTATCGGCGATATTTCTTGTAAACGATCATGCTTACTTGAGATTTTTATTTATTACACTAGCATATAGACTAACCAATTTATTTACTGCATACTCATTAGCCGTGACAAAAGCGCGCGAGCCTTACTGTCCAAGCATTATCATGGTCATTACAGGAGCCCCTTCTAAAATTATGTACATTCAGGAAACAGGAAAAGGTGCACGGTAAAGATTGCCCCTTTACTTGCGTTTCTTTTCAGCCACTTTCTTTTCCTTCAACTTTTTAGGGGCGCCTTTTCCTTTACGCTTCATCCGTTCCACACGCTCGAGGCGCAGCTGCTCCTTCTGGTCGTACATTTCCCAGGGGCTGTCCTTCATTATCATGTTTGAAAGCTTTTTGGGTGTGGGCAGATTCTTCAAAGAGGGATAGTAGTAGTCCTTAACGAGGGAGCCCTTCAAGGGTGCCCGAAGAACTTTGGTGCCTATTCTTGCTCCCTCAGGGTTATATGCCTTGTCAAAAATCCAGCTTGAGAGCTTTTGTACCTCCGCGAGCCGCGCTTTTGTAGGGATGCGGCTCATAGTGGACGTTTCGTACCTGGTAAGGCGTGAGCTCGGTTGAGCGTAGTGGAGTATATTTCTAGCTTAGTCATTGGTCCAGCGACGCGGAAACAGGGGTCCGTTTTTTGGAGTTCGGCAAGAGGGATAATGCACTACTTCGCACCAGGCCGAGTGAGCATGCCATATACTCGATGTGGAGATCTTTCAACTAAATTTTGGACTGTCGAAGCTCTCAAACCAGGAGGCATGAAGCGCATACCTTCATCGTCTTCCCCTGCTGACATGCGTAGCCTGGCGCTACCCAGGTTTCAAGTGCATGGCTGGGAAACTATCGCGCACTGCCTGCAGCCTGGCGCGTGGCCCTTGCCCACATCCTCTTATCCGCAAGGTACGCTGCAGCAAGCCTCCACTCACCCAGCTAATTTCCCCATGAGCTCGGTCTTTGTGTCGGAAGTTCTCGGCGCGCAGGACCGTGCGACATATTCGGATGCTGAACGCCCAGACAGGGCCCACGTACACAGCAGGAACAAGGGCGGAAAGACGGCCTGGCTCCTGGGCCAGGCTGCCATTTTCGTGCTTGGTGTTTACATCATGGGCGCCCGCTTAACTTTCCAGATGCACAGGCCCGTGAACCACTGGATTTACCGCTCTTACTGGTGGATTGTTATAATTGCATACGGTATTAGCCTGGTGCAGGCTCTGGAAGGGTCGATCCCTGACCTCTTTAGCCTGCTGCCGCTCGACACTTTTCAATACGTCATACTCGCGTTTCTTTGGAGCTTTTCGCCCCTGCACGCAGAGAAGGTCTTTCCATTCACAGTATTCGCACTTTTGCACTTAGTGGACACGCTTACTGCCAAGACGTCGCGCAGTGGTAAGACGCGTGAGCGGCTCCAGAGTCAGGCCGACAAGTACGGGTACAGGGTCGGTCGCACTGTAGGCTTCTTCAACCTGTTTTTGTTTGTGCCGCTATTAATTGATGTGCTCCTTATCAGGTCGGCTGCGGTGATTTCACTGCTGGGTTACGCTCTGTTCTACCGTATTCGTCTCCTGTACTCTCCGCTTGATCAGGACACAATGAAGTCTGCGTTCCGCCGTGCGGATCAGCTCCTGAGTGGTGAAAAGGCCCCGAAAGTTGTGCGTGAGCGTTGGCAGCGCTTGAAGACGCGGATTGAGAACTATTCGTCCGTCAGCAAACAGAATCTCGCTGCTAACCGTCGAGAGGAATCTGAGGCCATTCGAAAAGCTAACCGCAACACCAAAGCGCCGCTACCCGACGAGTAAATTAAAGAATCTGTAGTTCTAATGCCAGAATTTGAAGATCATGTTTCCAATTCGTTTTTTGCACGTAGCTATTATTGCTATATTGTTGGCATGGGGTTCTTTATTTTTATTGTTTTCCCGGGACACACACCTCCCAATCAAGCAAGTGTGCCATGCAGGACGCATATGTTGAATTTCTCATTTCACTATGCTCGTAGGAGCTCTATCAGGTCGTTACCAACCCAACAAGCCATCCAAAACATAACGCTTTCACCGTGCATTCATCGCAGCGGCCCGCGCTGCCTTGAGCTTTTCGCTCAATTCTCGTAATTTACCAAATTCGGGTGTATGCTCCCAGGACAGCTTCCCTTTGTTCAGCATACTACGTATGGCCGTAATAATTCTGAAAGAGTCCTTGCTAGCATCGCCATATTTCTCGTACGCATCGACCAAATCAAAGCAATAACCAACCGCCGTCTGCCAAGACTGCTCGTTAGTCTCCAAATCAGGAATGTTGAGCGCAAGACGAAATCCTTTCTCGCAATCAGATAGTGCTTGATCTTTGGCCCCAAGCCACAAGTGCACTTTACTCACAAGCTTGTACAGCGCCGCGTCATTAGTTATTACCTCAGGTAGCTTTTTGGTGAATAGTTCAGCCATGGCCCTCTGCTGTGTAGTCCCTTCATATTTTTGCTCCGTGAATTCAATTACTACCTCTGCGAGAATTGCGGGATTAATGAATTTATCTTGTTTGTCACTTCGCATTTTCAAGATGCGCGTCACACCCTCAATCACCGAGTCCCAGTCATGTAACTCCGTCGCAACTGTTACCATATTACTCCAAACACGCCAGTTTGGGGCCATATTGAGATCAGCTCTGATAGCTTGCTTAAACGCATGGAGTGCCTGTTCAGTCTTACCAAGCCGCCAAAGAGATGTTCCTAAATTACTCCAGCCTCTGCTATCGTCGGGAACAAGGATAGAAAACTGATTAAATGCGCGAGCAGCATCTTTGAAATCGGATCTTTCAAGGTCAACACATCCTAAAAGAAACCATGCGTCCTTGTTCAAGCCGTTTACTCGGAGTGAGTCATTCAGATGTTGAACGGACAGGTCCAAATCTCGACTTACGCCGGCAGGTGGAGTATAAAAATACCGGCCCAATGACCTCTTTGCAGCAGGATATCGGCCAATTTCCCAGGATTTTTCCCAAAATTTAGGCTCGGTGGTAATGTCACCCTTGATAGCCCATGCACGTGCATCCTTCGGGTTCTCGTCAAGGTAGTCGTTCAGCACCTCAATGCCTTTCGACTCATTGCCCGTGACAGCATGAAGTAGCGCAACATCCGCCCACATCCCCAAGCGCTCATAAATGCTGATCGCACTTTTGACAATTCCAAGAGAAGTGTAGCTTTCAGCTAGGGCAACGTCGAGAGCCCACATGGGTAACGGCATTATTGCGGCAAAATACTCTGTACGAACCTTGCCATCTTGATCCTTAGACTCGTTCTCTGGACTCAAAAATGAAGTTTCACTGTATCCAAGCTCTTCTACGAGACTCTCCATTTGCAGAACACCCCGTTCCATGGTCTTGGGGGAATTAGCTTCCAAGATACTACGGTTCCAGAGGGCCCGGCTGAAAACTGACCAATTAACAGAGCCCTCAGGATTTTCAATCACTCGAGCTACAAGTGCCATCCGAACTTCTGCCAATAGATGGTCATCAACAGCAGTAGATCTACGCAGCATCTCAGCATAGAGAAGAAGGATAGCATTGTCAAGGTTTTGCAAGCCCGGCTGGTTGTTGCTATCAATATCGCGCAGTTGAGGAGGCAGGCTATTATCCTGGACAGTTTTGTTCAAAGCGAGCTTTTCGAGCAAAAGATCGGATTTCAAACTGAGCGCCCTCGGTGCTCGTACCTCATTATCACCCGAGACGCCACTTGTGAGATCATTACTCACCGCCAAGCAAACAAGCTGGGCTACATCATGCTGCTGGTATTTTGTTCGTCTTCCCAAAACACCGGTAACCTGCCAAACAAATCCACTGAGCTGAGCAGCTTTGGCTAACTGTACCGAGGCTGCTTCCAGATCATCGTAGACCAGAAGGGCTCGTGCAAGTTCGGCGGTGACAAGGGCTTCTTTTTTGACGTCACCATCAGCATAGCCAGCGATATTAGTTTCAGAATAAAGTTCCAGGATTTGTTGCTTCAATGTCTCTGACCCATTGAGAAGTAGGCTTTGTTGAACCACGAGGGCACGCGCGAGTTCGATTGGCGCACCTCCGACTTTGAGAGAACTAATCGCAGCGTAAAGAAGCTGTGGCGCCCGAGTCAAATGCGAGGCAGCCTCTCCATCACTCGCGAGACCTTCCAAATGAAATGAATGCTCTGGGAGGTTCGGAAAGCGCGGTCCAGTAAAGTTTATTTCAATGAACAGCTGCAGGGCTTCTAGCGCATTTTCGACAGATAATAGTGGTACATCCGGCTTTGTTAACACATCTCGAATAGTCTGATTGAGAGCTTTCGGATCGGGCGTAGCCATCCTTTGATCCTGATTGTGCCACCTGTTGGCTTATCCCCAAAAAAAAATTAAATAATCACATTTGCCTACGCGATTCCCACAAGTCGGTGGAGGATTACAGTTTGCCGCACCCAGCGCAAAGTGCGTGCTGGGAGGAACGCACTGGTATCTGGCCTGCTGCAGGTTGTGACCAATGGAGGCGCACAAAACTATCGTCATGCGGCACTGCTTTCCGATGCCACGAGCGGCAGTTGATGGCGACGTCCCACAGTGGCGCTTAGCTTCGAATGTTTTGTGTCCGTGCTAATGGAATAAGTCAAAGTAATGACTCCTTAACCGCCAATCACCCTCGTAGCGGCACTCCACGCCATTGCTCAAGCGACTCTTGGCTTCTGCAGGTACAAGTGAGCCAAAGCTGTATGGACGTAAACCTGCATGGACGATGACTTTGCCTGCATTACACGTGCTTGATCTAGCTGCAGACCCAAATTGGGAGGAGAGTTGTAAACGTTGAAAATGTAGAGGTAGTGAATTTTTCCACACCCTCCACCTACTTTCTGTTCGCAGTCGTTAGCAAAAGAAGCTGCAGAGTAAAAGGGACAGGCGCCTTTTTGACACTAGTCTTATTTTAACTCCGCTTGTGATACAAGTAAGACAATTCCTCGTCTCAGCATCTCAACCCGATGGGCTAAATCTTCACTTTCTTTTGCCGCCCGCTCCTAAGAAAGCGTAATACGCCCCTGACCGAAAAGCATCCTCCACTTGTCCAATGTCTTCTGAGAACGAACCGGTCTCGCCCCATGTCCACCTCTCGCCAGCTTCCCCCTCGGGAAGTGGTTCCGAGAGTTCTGAAAAGTTGTACTTAGTCGACGACCACGGCCACGACAATCCCCATCATAGGAGTGCGTCGGAGCATGCCGACAGTGCCGTACGCGATAACCGTAAACATGAAAATGTTTTGCGGCCCCCTCCAGGTGCTCGCCCGCGCGAACGTTCGTTGAGCGCGAGCACCGGCAACTCGGCTTCTGTGCCCCACCCTACTCCTTCCTCGGGCTCAGGTGCGGCTAGCATCGGGGGCGCAAATGCATCTGTATCGCCACGCCGCAACATGACGTACTCTTTTAGCGGCCGGCGTCGGGGGTTTTCGCGGTCTTCTCACGCAACCATTCAATCAAGTGCAGTATCGATCAACTCCCGACGCAGCCGTAACTCGCAAGTCATAGATGATGCCGACTCTGATGCCTCTATTGGTGAGACAGACGAAGATGTCTGCTTCCCGGCTTTTACCGAGGAAGAAAACCCATCGCAGGGTGTCAACATCGATGAATTGGATCAGCTGCTGAATCTGTCGGACAGTGAGGAAAACACGCCGCTAAACACCGCTCAGGATCCTCGTGCGCCTGTTGCGGTTGAGCCTGTACCGCGTCGCCCTCGCCGGTCTACTGATGTCCCACAAGTAGCTCAAGCCGGCTCAAGTGATGATACGGTTTCGGGCAAGAACTTTAACTTGCAGATAAAATCGCCAAGTCAGTTGAAGATCCCATTCGTGCCTTTGCTTCAAAACGGTTCACGGGCCGAGGACCATCTTCCTGACTTGCAACTGCCTGGCACTGCGATCCCAGGAGAAACTGGTAGCCTTCGGACAAATGATCCTCTGGACTCGCAGCGGTTCAGTTTCTTTTCCTCTAGTCTCGACTCAACAATTCATGCTCCGGACCTTGCCAGTCTTGTAGGAGATGGTGATTCCTTTTCTGAGCTATTTGAGCCTTCTAACGGTGTCTGGTGGCTCGATTGTTATGATCCTACGGGCCCAGAGATGAAAGTCCTATCTCGCGCATTTGGGATTCACCCGCTAACAACTGAAGATATCAGAATGGAAGAGTCCCGTGAGAAGTTTGAAATGTTCAAAAAGTACTATTTTGTCTCTTTTCATACTTTCATTCGCAGTAACGACAAGGAAGAGGATCTTGCCGACCCAGTAAACTTTTACATGATTGTATTCGCTGACGGCGTGTTGTCTTTCCATTTCACGCCCGTTGTTCATACGCGCAATGTGCGCCGTCGCATGCGCCAGCTGCGTGATTATGTGACCGTGACTTCCGACTGGATCTGTTATGCACTGATCGATGATATTGTCGATGCGTTTGCGCCTGTAATCCACGAGATCGAGGTAGAGGCTGATTATATCGAGGACAATGTTTACGTACCCAACCCACACACATCGGAAAACATGTCAACTATTTTGACTCGGCTGAGCGAGGCACGCAAGAAGACGATGCGAGTTATGCGGCTTCTCCAAGGAAAGGCTGATGTCATTCGGGGACTGGCTAAGCGGTGCAAAGAGCAGTGGGAAAATACACCCCGTGCCGAGATTGCGCTTTATCTGGGTGATATCCAAGACCACATCGTCACGATGCATCAAAACTTGACGGCATACGAAAAGATTTTTAGCCGGACGCATGTGAATTACATGGCACAGCTCCAAGTCGAATTTGTAAACGCCAGTAACCATATGACAACGGTGTTGGGCAAGGCCACGCTCATTGGCACCATCCTCGTGCCCATGAACCTAATCACAGGTCTTTTTGGTATGAATGTCAAGGTTCCTGGGCAGGGTGGCCCGAACCTTGGATGGTTCTTCGGTATTCTCGGTGTGATCCTTCTCCTTATTCTCAGTCTAGGACTGGCTGCAAATTACTGGATCAAGCGCGTGCAGGGTCATACCGTTTAAGCTAACTGAAGCTGCGTTCACACCTGATAGACGGTGCTCACAAATAAGAAAGTAAGGCTGAAAAATGCAAAAAAAAAATAAAAAGTTGAAAATAAAAGAAAATGGCTAGAATTGGATATAATAAATAATAGCTCGTAGTGCCCAGTAATTGGTTCCAAACATTACTCGCTAGTTAGGGCTCTCTCGAAGGCCCACTTGCCTTGAGTGACCGACTTTACCAAGGCATCATTTCGCTGTTTGACGTATCCAGCCAGGTCCACTGACGGAAGCATGCTGCAACTGTTCTCGGAGAGAATCTGGCTCAGCTCCTCCACCGCACGCTCGAGTTCATTAGCAATGCTTTCCACAATGAGCTTTTGGTTGGAACTAACTGCATAGAAGAGGTGGACATATGTCCACGCCAAGGAACCTCGCGCTTCAAACAATACTTTGTGGGCTTGCAGATCAGCTCGGCGCAGGTTTTCTTCATTGACGCTGGTAGCTGTAGCAACCGAAGCAGCACTCCTTTGGTGAAATGCCTGTCCAAGGATGTGCGTGCTGTAGCGAGGCGAATAGTGCCAGAAGCGCTTTTCCAAATTTTTGTCGGAGTTGGAAGGGCCAGAAGATGGCGTCATCTTTCCACAAACGTAGTTAGACCCCCGATGACTTTCCCAAGAGTCGCTACATACCCAGCAGAACTCGTGCGAGCACTTGGTGCATACCATGTGGTTACAGCCCTCGGAGCGCTGGATGTTCGTACCGCACTCTGAGCAGGCCTTCGTATTCTTTGTAACCCACATGGAGGTCACATCATCCTTTTCAATCTTTTTGCGCCAGCGCTGGACCGAATCGCACGCAGCGGGCGTGTGATGCGGTGACAAGCACTGGAAGCAATACTCATGTCCACAAGTACACCGCACAGCATTGAACGACGCGTCGAGTTGGGTCTGATCTGTCACCTCGGCATAAAGGGAGCATCCGGGTGCCGGGCAGCCGCGAATGCTGTGACGCTGCTTGTCAATAAACTCCAGAGTCAAAAAGCGCTGGTAGCGCTCAAAGGCCTCGGTTTGGACGAAAGCCTTGACAATGGGCTCGGTTATGGTCATCGTGCACTTGCAGTCACCAGGACAGCGCATAGTGCTCAACTCTCTTTCGTTGATTTTATGAGTGAGGTACTCTACAAAGCAACCGACGCAAGTCTGGTGCCCGCAGCTCAGAGAAACCACCTTGAGTCCTGCACTGTGCTCAGAAGGCTTGCTGCGGCAGACCGGGCAGACAAACTTGGACCCTCGCATCCTCAATACCTGTGTTCTGTACGTAGGGCTGGTTACACTCACGCATGAGGTTTCTCCACGGCGACGAGAGTCGAGCTCAGCTAAGGAAACGATCCGAAAACCAGCGGCCCTCGCCTGGTCCTCGCTGATATGCAACGACTCCAAACCCGTATCGGCATCGTCGAGGAACATATCGTCTCCGGAGAAGTATCCATCGCTGACAGCATCGAAATCGTCGAGGTCACCGTCGCCAATGTCGTATACTTCGTCCGCTGAGCTGCCCGAGTTCGTATCCGGGTTGGACAGTTCGTAAAAAGCATCGTCTTCAGACCACACATCAGCCATGCCACTCTCCGGGTACGCCGTTAGCGTCTGTGCTTTCAATGCCGGCCCGTCAACGCCAGCCGAGCGCGTCTTTTCTCTCGGCATGGCAAACGCGACCAGTGTGACTCTTGGCTCCAGGGCGTGTCAGCAAGCTTATATCTGCTTAGCTCTGGCTCAGTTAGATATCAAGCTGGGCTGGGCCGGGCTGGGCTAGGCAAGGAGCGTGGTGCATGTGGAACATGTGAAGCCCGATGCGGTGGTGCGTACTGATCATACTCATGGCTCTCTCTGAAACCCAGGCTCAAGGAGCTATATCAGATGAACCGACACCTTTTCTCGAGAATGCTATGTCCCGATGAATTAAGACTATATCGCAAGCTTTCTCGAGCATATCTCTACCATTCAGGTTACTTTTGCTATACAGTAAGAAAACCCCGCCTAATGAAGGAAGCCCGTCGAATAAATAATTTAGGAAGACCCATTTTGGATACACCAGTCGAGTAGCGAGAGCGCCTTGTGCCGGTCATCCTCGTCATAGAGCCACAGCCCGTAGATATGCTCCGGCCCGGCCTGGATCATGAGCAGTGAGTCGTCGAGCTTCACGTCCATCGGTTCTTCGCCGTTGCGCAAACTGAGCGACCGCGGGGTAATTCCCAGCGTGTAGTCCGTGGAGTTTAGCCGGTTAAGCACAGTCGCAGCATACGGGTAACTGTCTTGGGCTACGCGTGAGTACAGAAAGAGGCTGCCCTGGCACTCCGTCTTGTCCCACTCGCCAGTGCTCATGTTGTACTCATAAACGTTGCAGATCGACGAGGTGAAAAAGATCTGCGCGACTTTGGGGTCGTGGTTGGCGAGCACATAGCTGTTATACTCGTCTTTTGTCACCAAACTCATGTGTGGAGGAGTGAAATGCGGCCGCTGCCGGCTAGTCAGCAGACAGGCTTGTATATGCGCATGCACCCTTAGAGCCAAGAAGGACAATGCACATGAGCCAGCGGATCTGAACGTCTACAGTACATATCAAGTATAAATTAAAGCTGGGGCAAGAAGAGATATTTTGCAACATTATCAGCCCTTATATTTCAGCAGATTTTGAGCTACTCTCACCTTCGCATGTCAGGCGAGTACGGCATCTGGTTCGGGGATTGCGTGCTGCCCATTTGCAAATTCATACCCATCGACAGCTGCCGGCGTTGGTTCATTTGGCCCATTTGCTGCGGTGTCGACCGGCCAGAGCTGCCCATCTGGTTTTGCTGGCCCTGACTGAGGCGGCCCGCCTGCTGCACTTGGCCCATCATTTGCATCTGGTGCGGGCCAGCCATCGATCTGCCCGGCATGTTGGCCTGCTGGCCGCCTTGGCCGCCCACACCCTGCCGCTGCGCCTGGGCCTGGAGCTGGGCTTGTACTTGTGCAGGCGTTAAGCGACTGCGCGCCTGACCCTGGCTTTGGCGTGACCGCATGTCGATGACTTGTTGCTGGTTGGGGAGCGAGGGATTCTGCCCACCACCCATGCTCAAAGGATAGCGGGGACCTGAGTTCATCTGGCTACCAGCGCTCCCCATGAAGTCACCTTGGCCCTGGCCCTGCGGCATAGTCCCGCTTGTTCGGTGGCCGGTGGCACCGTTGGTAAAGTCCTGAGAAGGAACGCCTGGAGGACGCTGCTGACGCTTCTTTTTGAGTTGCTCGTAAAACGCCAGCCGCATAAACTGGTTCGAGACGTTTGCAGCTGTCTGGGAGGTATTATGGTCATCCAAAATCAGCATAAAGTCGTCATAGGCGCTGCTGGTCTGGCTCGGTAGATCCTCATGCAGCTTGCGTGGAGGTAGTGGATAGGTGACGCGGTGAGCATACTTGGGCCGCTGTCTGTGTTGCGCCTTCATAGTCTGCACATCTCTCGTTTTCTGAAGCACAGCATCTATCTCAGCAGCGCGTTTGTATGGTTTTGACGGCACTCGAAGGTCGAGTTTACGAACGGTGAGATTCAAAATCTCAGACTCCATGGTAAGGGCAATCTGATCGCTGAACCTGCCCTGGCTAGCGTCGGAGAAGTAGAGCAGATCGTGCCATAGAGTAAGTGGAGTTGGTCGCAGCAAGACGCGATACGACGGTGGCTCCTTATCGGCAGCCGCGGCGTTGCCTTCGCTCTGCTGCTGCTGCTGCGTCGTTTGTCCTTTCTGACTTTGGGCGCCTTGCTGGCCAGCTGCTGCGCCGGGTTCTGACTTCGCCTTATCCTCAGGCGTGGGCTGCGGAACCCGCATCTCGCTTTTAGTCTCGTTGAGTTCCTTGGAAGTCGCCGGCATACTGCGGTAGTCAACCAGTTTGAGGATGACGCACCCTTCGTAGAATCGGATGCCTGAATCCCGAAAAACCTCTATCGCTGCCGGCAAAATCACGCCCTCGGCGACGCCAGCAAGAAACTCGGTCATCATAGGGTTGTTTTTCGAAATAATACCTTCTTGATTGGAGAATCGATAATGCGTGGGGTGAATGTGCAGCTCGAGACTGGGTGGATTGTTCGCATACTTGGCGAGGATGGATGCGGTGTCCTCCGAAAACTTGTAACCTGCAAGTTTCGGCATAGCTTGAGCCTGGGCCTGAGCTTGCACCTGCGCCTGTGCCTGCGCCTGCGCCTGTACCTGAGCCTGAGCAGGCGTCGACTGCTGGCTGGCTGTTTCCGGCATGCGTGCTGGTGGGTGGTGACACGAGGGTAAGGTCTCTCGCTCAAAGAAACCGGCTAAGGCTGGGGTCGCCAAGCTTGGGACGATTGCTGGGGACGTTCGCGGCTAGTCGACGTTTTGGGACAAAAGCTGGGGCCTGCACCGATAGGTGACGCAGGCATTCGCATGCTGCATAGGACGCATGCTGCATAGGAAACTAATCACTAACAGACTCATTGGGCTGGCGACAAGAAGCCAGATTCAGGTAAACCTCTACTTTTACAGTGCCCGATAGGCAGATTTGGAGCATCAATAAGTCAAGTCAGCAAAGTTCTCTATGTGTCTATGAATAAAAAAGCCAAGCTATTAGCCTTGCAACAGCTCGAATAAACAATTGCCCGCCGTACATGCTCAGGCAGAGGCCTTCTGCCAGTCGAAAGAAATTGTTGGCTCACCAGCCTTGGGGTAGTCCGTGTAGCCATCTTCAATGGGCCAGGACGCCTCGTTCCAGTAGAAGGTGCTGCGGTTGTAGCGCACCAGAGGCTCATCTTTTTTCAGCAGCTCAATAATGTTCGGATTGGAGATGAAGTAGCGACCCACGGCCACCAAAGTGCGGTCATCAATGTTTGCTACATCGTGGATCACAGGCACAAGGTTACCAGCACGGATGATAGGGCCCTTCCAGATGTGGCCGAAAAAGGCATTGAAATCGTCCGAGAACTGAGTAGAGACATCCTGGTTGCCCTGCACACGGGGTTCGACCAAGTGAATGTAAGCCAGGCGCTTGCCTTCCTGAGCCCGCTTCTCCAGCTCGGTTGTGACGTACGACCACTGGGGTATAGGAGACACTGGGTAGTCGACACCGCCAAACTTGCCCCAAGGGGAGAAGCGAACAGCAACACGCTCAGGACCAATTGCCTCGATAAGTGCATCCAGAACCTCCAGCGTGAATCGCGCACGGTTCTCAATGGACCCTCCATACTCGTCAGTGCGCAAGTTGGTGTTCTCGTGCAGGAACTGATCGGGCAGGTAGCCGTTAGCACCATGAAGCTCGACGCCATCGGCACCAGCAGCAACAGCAGTTTTGGCAGCATGCACATAGTCGGCAATGTACTGCTTAATCTCCTCCTTGGTCAACGGGCGGGGCGGGATGCCTCCCTCTTCTAAGGGCACGTCCGAAGCGGATACATAGGGATGGCCCTCAGCTTTGAGCGAAGCAGGGTCTGCCTGGCGACCGAGGGCCCACAGTTGAACAAATGCAAACGATTTCTGGCTGTGGATAGCCTCAAATGTCTCCTTCCACTTGGCCGCTTGCTCTTGGCTCCAAATGCCGGGAGCATTGTCGTAACCACCGGCAGCCTCGCTTATAAAAGTGGCTTCACTTATAATTAAAGTGCCAGGAGCCTGCGCGCGCTGCTTGTAGTACAGAGGCGCATCCCCGCCAGGAACATGCTTGGGCGAACGCATACGAGTCAACGGCGCCATGACGACACGGCTGTTGACCTCGAACTTGCCGATTTTCAAGGGTTTAAAAAGGTTGGACTCCTTGTCCCCCTGGAGATCAAACTTAGGATAGCCTGACATTGATGAACCAGATCAGAAATCAAATGGAAAAAAAGTGGAGCTGATATCTATGAGAGCGATATTCCACCGGCTTAAATAGTTGTAATCAGGCTCGGCATTAGCGCGCACATGCTTATATATCGCGCAAATGCTTAGAAATTGACGTTGCATCACCTGACTGTTGGAGCTGGCAATGCAGTGACTAAGCCCCATGTATGATTTCAAATCTCATGTATGATTTGAAATACATGATGAGGACATTTATGATTTCAAATTCTATATGGACCTTCAAGACTATCAAAAGTATTGGCTATATAGGACCAGTTCACCTCGATAAATTGAATCACCACCATACTAGTCTTTTTATCTATCCACTGCCCTGAGTTAGAAGTACACCATCACTTGTTCCAAGATGGCCGCGAAACAGTAGATACCACTTGGTAGCCATTCTGACGCAAGCTTACGCAAGCTCACAGACAGCATCAGCGCGCGATGCCCAGAAAAAAAAAAGCAGAGTAATTCTTGAAGTGTTGATTTCAAATCTATCACAAGAGCCATGCTGTGAGTCTATTTCGGATGTCAGAAGTATTGGCTAGCAACTTGTGGGAAGCGAGAATGTCCTTCCTACAGCGAGTCGCGACAAATTCTCCGACTTGTGGCCCAGCATCTTGTGTAGAATGCAAGCTATGCATAATTCTGCAGTTACAGCCGCAGCAAGTGCATTGCCGCAGCATCACCTTCTTCCTTTGAACCCTATGAAATAGAGATTCTAGCCATTTTATTACTCTTTTTATGACATAATTACAGATTCCAAAAGTTTTATCACTCTGCTATAGTCCGCAATGCTTCCATAGCAGGGATTGACATCGAGCCACCGATGCGGCCACTGTCCCTGCTTTGTAAACCTGCATATCTTGACGCACGGCCATCAGCCCTTTTGGGGTAACGGAGCGTATATGCGGCAACGAACTAGCCAGATACGCAAATGATCAACTCACTTAATACCGGTCCCTAGCGAACTCACAGCAACCGCCGTTTGGGATTGACGAGGTAGTAAATACGTGTGTATAGTGCTGTAATCCGTCATTTTCAGCACCCTGTGCACCTTTGCGATCGATTGGCATTGCGAATCATTTCACCTATCGTACACCTCAGGGCGCCGAGGCATATGCAACGAAATTGTCCCGGTCCTTTTCATGGAGCCGAAGCCTGCCCCTTTCATAGCGGCTGCAGATACAGAGAATGGCAGAACACGAATGCGTAGCAAACTTGGCACGAAGAGGTACCACAGTTACTCGGTCATTTCTGGCCTCTAACCTAAATGAGACTAAAAATCACATTTACCGTGTACTATCATAATTCAGCCTTTGTGAGTTCAAAATCCTTGGGGCCCCGGTGTTTCAAGTGGGTTCACCGCCAACTAGCCTAAGCGTGTTCCCCAGCTCGTCATTTATCTTCGCTTCGTCAGCGTTGGTCTAGTGAGACGAGTGACATGAGCTCGCTAGAGGTCATGCAACTGGCCGTGGCTGGCTACGTGAAAAAATGGCCCGGCCTCGAAGCGAATTCGTTCGGGAACCCAATACCGAAGACTATATTACGAAGTAAGAAGATTTTTTGGGAAGAGCAAGCGATGCTAGAGCTGGCGCTATCGTTTGCAGCCGAAAACGATGTTGTCAGTGCGCAGTTCCTAATCGATCTGTTGCTGTTCGGAGCCAATAACGAGAGGACGAAGCCCGGTCTAACATACCTAGTGTTAGAACAGGTGCTCGAGAGTCTACCCTCTGAGTCGTTAGGAGATTTCACCAAGATCTTGTTTGCCCGTCAGCGAGAGCTTACCAAGGATGTTGTCGGCTCGAAACCCCCCGGAACTACGCTGCTCCGAGCAATTAACACTGCTATTCGGCGACTCTCGCCTATTAGACACGCTGCTGTGATAGCTGGCTTGAACTTATTCACCGCGTTCGCCTTTGGGCCGAGCGAGAAAACCGCTCTCAACACTACGGGCCAGGCATTTGATGAAGCCTTTATTGAGCGAGATGGTTCAGCACAGGCACCGAAAGCTGCGGATTTCTGGAATCTTCAGCTGGCTATGGCAAACCTTCCCCTCCTCATCAAAAATCAGTCAGTCAGAAACTTTCTGGACCTCGCTGAACGCGTGCTTCCCATGCTTCACGATACCAACAACTTCGAAGCTAAGCAAAGCACTCTGTGGAACACTAATCCGCTGAATTTTGATACCGTCATTGGTGCCTTGCAATCTCAAATCATTGTAGGCATAGAGGTCATTGTGACTCTGAAATTTCTTCAGGCGCAGCCAGCAGATACATTAAAACAAGAAGACGCCGAGGCCGTGAAAGCTGCTTACAACGGTTGGACCGACTTCGTAGACTCAAAAGTGGACAGGCTCGACTCTAAGCGCATTAAGCAAGTTTTGGCAACAGAGAGAGTATGGGAACAGTGGAAAGCAGACGGATCCGCACTTGTCAAGGGTGCCCCGATCGTGGATGATGCGGAAGATTATAGTGGTGAGCAGGCGCAGGCGTTCGTTCTACCGCTCCCGCCTTATGATCCGGCCTTAGGTACCAAGCAGCTCACGGATCTTTGGAAAACTCCGATTGATATTGCCCAACTTGAAGTTGGCAAGCGCCCACGACTTGAGAAAACTCCAAGAGAGGTGTATAATATGGCACAGGACATTGACGAAGCTGATATCCGCTCCTCGTATACTTGGCTCACCTATCGTTTAGCTGCAGAAAATAATGATTGGCAAGATCTGGCGAAAGTAACGGCGAAAACTGGATCGGGCGGATTGTTTGGTATAGGAACAGAGGACGCTGACGACTCTTCGTCTGACGAATCGGAAGGTCTCAACCGCGATAATCAAGGAAGCGACCTGGAAATTAAAGCTTTACCCGAAGCAAGAGTTTCTGGTGATGCTGATGACACTGTTTCAAAAGGAGTACAGTACTCCCAGTCTGAAGCCGGTGTGACACCCATGGACGTAGATGGCCCACCGTCTACATAGCAATTGCTGAAGATATGTGCGTAAAAATAAATAAAATAACCGACTAGAATTGTTCGCGTCGTGATGTTTTCTTCGTTGAATGTATTTTCTTTTGCTCAACTCTCTTACGGTCTTCGCGGGCGCGAATTTGTTTCCAACGATCTTGATCAGCTTGAGAAGGAGCGCTAGGCACGAACGCAGCGTCCCTGATGGCCGTAGAAAGCTTGTCAAAGCAGTTATCTAAGTTAGCCCGTTGCGACCGGGTCAATTCAGAGCTTATCTGGAGCGATCCGGATTTCGTGAAGTATGGAAAGTTGGCCGGAGTGATTTGTTGCTTCACCGGCTCGGGTATCCAGTCAGCTGAGGCCCAGCGCTCTCGCGAGCACTTGATGGTTGCTTTGGAGTTGACTTTGTTGACGTTCTGACCCCCAGGGCCTGACGACCTACTGAATACGAACTCGAAATCCTTACGAGGTATAGTCTTCGCGGACAGATCTGCTAAAAAGCGCCGAATACTTGTCATCTAGCCAAGCTATCGTCCAGGTATTGGCCGGCGTTAGCTGGTTGTGTGTGCCTAGATCAGCGCTAAGATGAAAGTACACACGTGACCGAGCAACTTTCCCAGCATGCAGGTCGACGGTGCCCTACATAACCTGATCCAGGGCTAGCAACCTCGCCGCAACACTTGCTGTATACAAGTTTCCACTGTCCAACAATGTTTAGAGTTCCAATTGCTTCGCGTGCACTAATGAGCCGTCCGCTTCCGCGTGCTCGGGCTTTCCATGCCAACGTCGCTCGTCTCATTCAAGCTGGAGACCCTGTGCCCGCGGCAACGCTCTACAACGGCTCGGACAATGCGGAAGTGAACTTGGCCGAAACGACTGCTAGCGGCAAATACTTGCTGGTCGGTGTCCCGGGTGCATTCTCGCCAGTGTGCACCTCGGGCCATATTCCTGGATTCATTTCTTTGGCAGACAATCTGCACAAGAAGGGCATCAAGCAGGTGTTCGTTGTATCCGTCAATGATCCGTTTGTGTCGGCTGCCTGGCGCAAGGAGCTGCTAGGCGACGAGGCGCAGTCCAAGGGCAAGTACATAACCGTGCTTTCGGATCCTCAGGGCGACTTCTCCAATGACATTGACGCTCTGTTTGACGCGCCGCCTAAGCTAGGCGGCCAACGGTCCAAGCGCTACGCTGCCGTGATCCAGGACGGCAAGATTGCCAAAGTCTTCGAGGAGAAGGATCCTGGGTCGGTGGAAAACTCGTCTGCTGAGTCCGTACTTGCTGGAATTTAAACTTAAATTAGGACGGTAAACGGTTTAGTCTCATTATATATACATCTTGGGCGCACAATGCAGCCTTCGCTGGCAGGCCGAACCAGTTGGAGAATTGATATGGATAACACGTGACCGGCGGCCAATCTCTGCTGCTAGCCGCTTATCTGCTGCACGTTCAGCATGTATGCGCGTCCGGGCCTGCATGGCTGGCAGTGTGACGCATTGCGAGCTTGAGATCGGGGGGGTTCGCACCGGTGCCTTATCCCACCAACCTATCTCTAAATATCTTTATAAGGCTGAACCTCCAGAGTCGACGTCCGCGCCATGGCGGAACAAGCATACACCATCCGCGACGCCAAAGAAACAGACCTCCCCGGGATTCAGGCCATCTATGCTCACCACGTCCTGCACGGAAACGGAACTTTTGAAGAAGTGCCACCAAGCGTGGAGCAGATGAAGTGCCGGTGGCAAAAGATTTGCGGGCTGAACCTGCCGTGGATTGTAGCTTTAGACTCTGCGGGCCGTGTCCTCGGCTATTCGTATGGCTCGCCCTTTCGCGAGCGCACCGCTTACAAGCATACCGTGGAGGACGCAATTTACGTCGCTCCGGACCTGGGCAAAACTGGACTGGGCACAGCTCTACTGACCCGTTTGATCAGCGAATGCAGTGCCGGGCCGTGGACTCAGATGGTTGCCGTCATTGGCGATGGCCTGAACAACGCGGGGTCGGTTAAGCTGCATGAGAAATTAGGATTCAAGCACACAGGCGTCTGGAACGCTGTGGGATACAAAAACGGCGGTTGGCGCGACGTCGCATTCATGCAGAGACCATTATCGCTCTTACCATCGAGCCAGGTGGCCTGGGGCTCTCCGCGGGCATAGAAAGCCAAACGCATAGTATGAAGGTATGTCGAGCCTATATAGTCTAGAGAACCGCGTGTCACTGTTGCTAGCGCAAGCGCCGCGCCAAGGGGTTCACAGAGCGGCCTGCAGGCCCAACCACGCGGTGATGAAGCCGGCCAATCCGACAATGCCATCGTCGAGGTGAAGATAGCCCAGGCTGGACGCAGGGATGAGCAGATCCAAGCCGTTCCACACGACCTGCGTGGCTGCCTTGTTCTTCTCCACCTGCACTGCCTTTAGCGACGTGCCGTCCTTCTCCTTCTCCTGGACCAGCGCCTTCTGCTTGGCGTCGGCCTTGTAGAACTTGTAGCCTCCCTGGACCAGGTTGGCCAGCAGGCTGTACAGCCACAGGCGGTTGGAGGTCTTGCTAAACAATGCCGCGCGCTCGGGCGAAAACTTGTAGACGCCCGAGTTGTTAAGCCAAATGAGGCCGTCCACAACCAGGAAGCCGAACAGCGTCAGGTTGCGCACAATGGTCGTGTAGTGGATAACCGGCTCGCTGGTCTGGTTGTGCAGCTCATTGATGGCTACGCGCAGCGGCGCCAAGAACTTGCCCACGCGGAACAGCTTGCGCGACGTCGACAGCTGCGCCTGCAGTGTCTTGGCCCGGCCCACGGCCACGGCGGAAAAGCCCTTTCTGTACAGGTAGAACGACAGAAAGCGGCTGAAGTACTGCACGAGACGCAGAAGCTTGTCCCGCACTACAGTCTTCTCGAGTGAGGATACAGTCTTCGTGTAGAGAGGGTGCTGCAGAATGTTGCTAGACGACATTACGGGTGAAACAGGTGGATGTCCGGTCGTCAAGTCAGCGGTGACGCTCCAACACCCAGACCCCAGGATTGTGGAGGCATGACTAACCGCACCGCGGCCGATAACCCGTGGAGGTGTGTCGATGTTCTGCCGAGGTTGGGTCGCGCCGGGCATTTAGCCATGGGTGTACGCCGCATGCTAAGAGACTTTAGGGCGAAGACTTCTCGGAGCTGCCTGAGCACTGAATGCTTAACTAGTGGCCGCAACCCGCAGAAGATTTGCCGGCAATTCCGATGTCGGTAGATAGCACTCGGGTATTTTTGTCAGTGTCCCTATTGGCCGCTGCGAGGTCGGGGTCGCCCCAACACTTCCATGTGACGCCTGCCAGCAGTGCCTCCTGCAGGTCCTGTATGCTGGCCGTGCATATTCCCACTTCCTCCGGCCCCGGGCGAAAATGCAAACAGTAAAATGTGTGCTGGGACAAAACACATAGCGTGGGTAAAGAGCACACTAAAAAAAAAACTTTAGAAATCTACCGGCAGGTGCCGTACTAAAAATCTGCACCTTAAAGCTCGAAATAGTGCATAATGTTGTTAGCTCTACAGCACTAGATATGGTCTGCCCTAGACTTTGGGCTTGCCGCCGAGGAACTCGCTCCAACGCTTGACCTCCTTGGGAATTCCCTCGGCGCCAGCCTTAGGAAGCTTCGCAGCCAGGGCCTGAGCAAACAATAGCGCAGTTTTGGGTTCGTTGAACAGAGGCAGTCCGAAATCGATAGCGTTACGGCGCATGATGTAGTCCTCGTCCTTGAGATCCACAGCAGGAGCCTTGGCCAAATTCACTACACCCTTGATGTCGAGCGAGGAAAACTGCTCACTCAACTTACGCTTGTCGTCTTTAGGAATCTCAATATATTCGGAATCGATGCCAGAGCCGGAGAGGTAGGTCTTCGCTTCGGGTTTTGCAACGTAGATCTTGTAACCCATGGACGACAGAATGGAGACAACTTCGGCCAAGTAAGGCTGCTCGGTATCGCCACCAACCATAAACGCCGAAGGGGGCTTTGGCACTTTGAAGTTCATCAATCCCTGGATAGAAGCCCAGTAAGCCTCCAGCAGGTCTTCGCCAAAGCTAGCAATCTCGCCAGTAGACGACATCTCTACGCCCAAGAACGGATCCGCCCCAGCAAGACGAGTGAACGAGAATTGAGGCACCTTAGTAGCCACGTAGTTGCGCTTCTGCTCCATGAGATCAGTAGGCGTTTGGCTAATACCCATGAGGGCCTTGGTCGACACATCGATGAAATTGGTGCCCAAAACCTTGGAAACAAAGGGGAACGACCGTGAGGCGCGGAGATTGCACTCAATAACCTTGAGTGCATCACCGTCTTTGATGACCTGCATATTGAAGGGGCCGGTAATTCTCCAGGCCTTTGCAACTTTCACTGCAATCTCTTTCAAGCGAGACATGGTCGTCTTATCAAGACCAACGGGAGGAAGAATGAGAGTAGCGTCACCACTGTGTACACCCGCATTTTCAGCGTGTTCAGAAATCGCATGCACGAGCAAGCTGCCATTGGACGCCACAGCGTCGATATCAATCTCCTGAGCGCCCTCGATAAACTTGGTAATCACAACAGGATGGTCAGGACTGACAGCAGAAGCATTGAGAAGTTTAGACTCGAGCTCTTCGGGCGAGCGGATGACCGACATAGCAGCGCCACTCAAGACGTAGGATGGACGCACAAGCACAGGATAGTTGACCTCCTCAGCGAATTTTTTCGCATCATCAACAGATGAAAGCTCTTTCCAAGCAGGCTGGTCGACATTGATGGAATCAAGGATTTGAGAAAATTTGTGACGGTCCTCTGCCTTATCAAT
Organism: Wickerhamiella qilinensis; assembly: GCA_030556915.1. Classification (NCBI taxonomy): domain Eukaryota; kingdom Fungi; phylum Ascomycota; class Dipodascomycetes; order Dipodascales; family Trichomonascaceae; genus Wickerhamiella; species Wickerhamiella qilinensis. The sequence continues at coordinate 107,005 of JAKTUW010000011.1, forward strand.
GTCAGCAGGATCAGTTCCTAGCACGTTGGCGCCATAGTTCTTCAGAGGCAGGGCGATATTCTGAGGTAGCTGCCCACCAACAGAAACAACCACGCCCTGAGCACTTTCGAGCTCATAAATGTCCATAACCCGCTCAAAACTTAGTTCGTCGAAGTACAAACGGTCTACCTCATCGAAATCGGTCGAGACGGTCTCGGGGTTGTAGTTCACCATTATAGTCCGTTTGCCGTTCTCACGCAGAGATCTGGCAGTGGACACGGCGCACCAATCAAACTCCACAGATGATCCAATACGGTATACACCCGAACCCAACACCATAGTTCCATGTTCGTCAAACTCCACATCGTGCTGGTTACCATTGTAAGTGGTATACAGATAGTTGGTATCAGCAGGAAACTCGGCCGCCAAAGTGTCAATTTTCTTGACCCAGGGGCGAATTCCCAGCTTGAGACGATAAGCCCGGGTTTCAAGCTCATTCGAGCCGACAGCCCTGGCAATCTGTTTATCGCTGAAACCAAGCTTCTTGGCATCCAAGAGGATCTCACGGTCCAACACTTTAAGTGACCCGATACTTTCAAGCTTACGTTGCATGTTGACAATGTTCATTAGCTTGTACAAGAACCATTTATCGATCTTGGTCAAATCATGGACCTTGTCCACAGAATAATTCCGGTTGAGAAGAGCCTCGCCAACCGCCAACCATCTACGATCGGTTGGATTAGCCAAGACCTCGTCAAGCTGGTCACCAAACTCCTCAGAGCCCTGGAAACCTACCATGGACGGATCAACCATGCGGATAGCCTTCTGAATGGACTCTTCGAATGTACGACCAATAGCCATGACCTCACCAACTGACTTCATGGATGAGCCGATACTACGATTGACATGGCGGAACTTGCTCAAATCCCAGCGAGGAATCTTTGTGACAATGTAATCCAAGGAAGGCTCGAAGTTAGCACTGGTGGTCTTAGTAACAGCATTAGGCAGATCAGGAAGTGTATGTCCGAGAGCAATTTTAGCCGCGGTGTACGCGAGAGGATATCCGGTAGCCTTGGAAGCCAGGGCAGACGAGCGACTAAGACGAGCATTAACCTCAATGACACGGTAGTCCAGCCCATCGGGCTGCAGAGCGTACTGTACATTGCATTCTCCAACGACGCCAAGATGGCGGATGATTTTGATGGCGGCACTGCGCAGCATGTGATATTCCTCGTCGCTAAGAGTCTGGGACGGGGCAACGACGATCGAGTCACCAGTGTGAATTCCTAAGGGATCAAAGTTTTCCATATTACAGACCGTGATACAGTTATTGTCCTTGTCACGCACGACTTCGTATTCCACTTCTTTCCATCCTTTTAGCGATTTTTCGACCAGGATTTGGGGAGACAATGAGAGCGATTGAGAGGCCAGGTTGTACAACTCCTTGCGGTTATTGGCAAATCCTGAGCCTAGACCACCAAGAGCAAAGGCAGAGCGGACAATGATCGGATAGCCCACCTTATCGGCAGCAGTCAAAGCATCGTCAACATTATCAACAGCGATAGACTCTGCAATGGGAATGTCGATTTCCTTCAGAGCTTGGGCGAACAGGTCACGGTCCTCAGATGTCTCCAGAGTCTTGATAGGAGTTCCCAAAACCTTCACACCGAAGCGTTCCAGCACACCCATCTTATCAAGAGCAATTCCCACATTCAATCCCGTCTGGCCGCCAAAGGTCAACAGGATACCATCAGGGCGTTCACGGTCAATAATGTACGAGACATATTCAGGGGTAACAGGAGCAAAGTAGATTTCGTCCGCGAGAGCGTGCGAAGTCTGGTTGGTGGCAATATTTGGGTTGACGAGGATGGCCTCTTTGCCAGCCTCTTTCAAGGCCTTGATGGCCTGAGAGCCCGAGTAGTCAAACTCTCCGGCCTGGCCAATTGAGAGGCCACCGGAGCCGATGACAAGCACCTTGCTCACATCGACGAGCTCCGTCTTGCGGGGATTGAGGATACCCGCGCCGACGTACGCTTTCCGCTCTACAGTACCAGCTGCGGATGACTGGTAGCGATACGCCAGCCTGTGTGTCGCCAGAGGCGACAGAATACAGGCTGGCGCACGCAATGAGCCCTTGCAGGGACTGTTCCTTGTAGCCCTGATCAGGGCCACAAAGGGACGGTGGATCATAGTTTGGTTGGATATCCAAAAAGGAGCGGCCAGGCTCACCTGATCACTTTTTTAACCTGTGATTTTTCACTCATGCATGCCTGCCTGCAGCCGTGACTCTGGAAATTAGTCATTATCTGGTGCGTCCAAAGCCGCCCTCAGAGCCAATAGGAGCAGGTATGGCCGAGCACGAATCGGAGCGATCGACTGACGACCTGCGGTCAAAAAGGACAAATGCTCGGTTACGTGTTGCGTGAAGCTAAATTGCCAAGTTTTACGGAACCATTACATGGACACAAACTGTCTATCGCCGCACTTCGTCTCATGCACTACCCGATCGCTTAGGGCTAGGTGTCGTCCGTTACCTCTACGACTCGGCTTAAAGAACCGCTAGAGGGTACGGTGCGGCTAGTAAAGCCCGAACAGCAGTAGGGCAGCGACCTACGACCGGCGACACAAGCGCCCTATAGTTCAATAACTCGAAATAATATCACAAGCAACTAGCAAAGGGTCTACGAATCGAGCAGGTAGTTTGTAGCCTCAGTCACGTTGAAGTTCGAACGCTTGAGCGCAGCCAGCGAAGCATCGCGATCGAATCCAATTGCCGTCAGCTCCTCCAGGGCCTTTTGCTCGGCAGGGTTATTTGTTCCGGCATTACCGGTGGGACCGACAGACGCAAGCGGATCGCCACTAGGCCCAGGTGCTGGACCCTTGACCGCAGCGGAGTGGCCACCGCTAAAGAGCTCCTGCCATTCATCGGGTCCAGCGTATGAAGCCGGCTGCTGGCGCGATGATCCGCCCTGCGCAGCACTACCGAGAGCACTTGGGTTGGCCTGCACTTGCGGCTGGTGAGGACCATCCTGTGTACCCGATACCTGATGGCTAGGATCGTTGCCAAACCCCGAATAGGCTTCCTCCTCATCCTCAGACTCAAAATTATCCTCTTGAGCTTCCTGTAAATCATCGAAAGCGGCCCCAAAATCATCACCGCCACGGCCGGCGGGATTATCAGTGCGGTTAGCATGGCTGCCTGTAGGGGTCTCATGGCCGCCAGAGGGAGCGGATGTCTGTGTCCCCCAAGCAGAAGCATTTCCAGGATCAAGCGAGCGCTCATTTCCGATGGCAGGAGGAACAGTGGTTGTAGCAACCGGTACTGCAGCGCCCGAGGCCGTAATAGCATGAATTACAGGCTCGGTATGCCGATTTCCAGAAATCTCTTTGGCGCCTCCAGCAGCTACGTCTTCGTCCGAGTCAGCATCAACTTGAAGATCTTGAATCGGGGGAAACTCTTGTTGAGTCCGAGAACCTGTGAAGGTCGTCGCAACGCCCGTACGAGGCTCACGGGTGTTCGCCGAGGAAGATCCTTTTGATGTTTTGTGAGACCCAGCATTGCCTGACGCACGACCCGTAGCTGCCTGGACCGGGCGACCAGAGGGGAAAGCGCCCTCCGAGCCATCATAAGCGTCAACAAACTCGAAGGAATCATCGTCGCTGGCAGCAGGTGCAGGTTGAGCTGCAGGTATGTTGTTGGCTCCAGCGGCAGAATTAGATAGCTTCAAAGATTCCGGGGGCACAAGACCCGAGACGGGCTCGGACACGGGCTCGGAACCCGCAAAAACAGGAGAATCGGGTTGCGAAACATCTACATCGGCATCCCCGCGAACGCTCTGTGGTGGGTTGTTAGCAACACTTGACGTTGCACTCTCAGGACGTGCCATGGGGAGCGTGAACGAAGGAATTTGCTGCGGCTGGTCATTGTATCCCGCAGGGAATTCCGCTGTCGTTGGCGGTGAGGAATGAGGTGAGTAAATAGTGGAGTTCTGTTGCGTCGAGGTAGGAGAACTCGTTGTGTACTGATTGTGCCCTTTACCTGAGACGCTGGCTGCTGCCGCTGCTGCGCCTAAGACAGAACCTGAAACCGCACCGCCACCGATCGCGCGTCCAGAAATACCCTCTCCGGGGCCTGAAGCACCTTGGGTGTTTACATCACGCGACGCTGATTCAAGCGCTGCAGAATGCCTCTGAGTAGTTGCAACAATGTCATTATGCTCTTGCTGAGCCGTGACAACTTCAGCTGCCATCCTGTCAGAGCGCTCCTTGGCTTCACGAGCTCGCTTTGCAACTTCGTCGCGATGTGCCTTGGCCGTCTCAATCTGATCATAAATGGACTGCAATTCCTGCTCAAAAGATGAGATCTGCTTCTGATGACTATCCACTTGGCCTCTCAGATGATTTGTTTCGGAGTGGAGAGACTCCAAATTAGATTTGTGGGTACCATGCTGTTCTTCAATGTCAGCTGCCGCCGCCGCGAGTTGGTCTTTGCGAGTACGATGCTCATCAAGGGTACGCTTACCTTCCTCGTACTGTGACTGCAATGCTTTAAGACCAGACTCACGCAAGGTATGGGACTTCTCGAGCTGCTTGATTTCCTCTTGCACAGCCTTTATTTGACCTTGCGTTTTGTGAACCCGTGTCGCTTCTGAATCATAACGTTCGCGCAAACCACGGATTTCCGCCTCGAGATCCTTTTTCCTTGAAAGAACAGACGCAAGCTCGTCGTCCAATTGCTTGTTTTGTACGGCAGTCTGAGAGTACTGGCCCCTAAGTTCCTCAGCCTCCTTGGTCAAATTAGAAACATCGGATTTGGCAGCCTGTAGTTCAGCTGCCTGGCCAGAGGGTGCCTGACTGCCAACCAATGTCTGACCAAATGAAGACTGAGGCACAAAGCTGAGCTCACGCTTTCCCTCAGTTTGAGGAGCCCCAGGCTGCTGAGTGGGAGCCGACTCGGTCCCGCCAGCAAGCACTGCAGACGGTGGACTCGACAAAGTAGCATCACGGGACTGTTGCGCTGCAGATGCCAAGTGGCCTGAATTCGCTGGGGATTGCGCAGATGCTCTGACACGCTCCTTCCTAAAAAACGAATCGTCCAAGCTGGCCAGATCTGTCAGAGAACTAGCAGTATCCTGCTGCTTGAGTGGGGCTGTTACTGGGGCTTGAGAGCTCCGCGCGACAGGCGCGGGGGGTGGCGAGGTAAACGACCGCGTGGGGACTGCCGCTGGAGCTTGGGTTTGGTGAGTCGGCTCACGAGCGCTGTCGAGGAGCTGCGTAGGCAAAGTTTCGGGCAACTCGGCGCCAGCAAGCTTGGCCTGTACAAAAAACATCGCCAGTGCGAACTCTGATCTGCCTAACTGTCCCTGGCCATCAATGTCAGCCAAGTCCCATACTTGGGCGAGCACCTCTTCAGACAAACGAGACTTTGTGAGGAAAGGAACCACTTCTTGAGCACCAATGACACCAGCCTTCTTGGCATCCAGCTCATCGAAGTAGCTGTCGTACTGCTGCTTCTGCTGAGCAGTCATTACCCAATTAGAGCCGGACTGGCCTGCAAAGCTACCACCTGTGGTGTTGGCCGAAACTGGAACATTGTTTAACGACGCGCGGCGCGAGGCGCCCGCCGCGCCGATGGGAGCGCCAGCAGATGTCGCTGGCGGTGCGCCCTCACTTTCGAGCCATGGGATCCAGGAGGGGGGCAAAGACGCAGGAATGCTGGGCAGTGTGCGGTTGATCGTACTCTGAATAAGGTGCATAGCAAGTAGAAACTCGTTTCTGTTGAGCGACCCGCGGCTCTGGACGTCTACAAGGTTCCAGATCCGGCCAAGCAGGTCCGTGGGAAGGCGCGCCTTCAGGAAGATGTTCTTAGCTTCGGTCCCGTCGAGGTAGCCATTTTTAGCAGAACGATCGAAGAGCGGGCCAAATCTCTGCTGGTCTGCGGGAGACAGCGGAGGAATACTCGAGCCCGTACCGTTTGAACTCGGGGGCGCGCTAGTGGCTCCTGCGGATCCTATGGCCGGCGAAGCAGCCTGCGCGGCAGACCCGGCAGGATTCGAAGTGCCTCCTTGGGTGCCAGTGGCCTGGCGCTGAGGCGCCACCGCGTCCGTTCCGGCAGCAGGCGCTGCTGCGCTGCTGGCAGCGGCATTGGCGGGGGATGAGAAGCTGGGGAGGCCCGCAGGGATGGTGACAAGGCGCGACGACAGCGGCTGGCCGGCCTGGACGTGCGAAATGATGCGCAGCGCCTTGGCAAAGCCCTGGTAATCGAGGAAGCCGCGGTTCTCGGTGTCAGCCTGCGACCAGATCTGGCCGAGGATCTTCGCGTTCAGGCCGGAGCGCTCGAACAGCGGTCGCACTGCGTCGCCTAGCACAATTCCGGAGCCATCTGCGTCATACTGCTTGAACAGCTGCCCAAACAGCCTCGTTTCCTCGGGCGTTAGCGTGATGCCGGGGCCGGACGACATGGTGTGGGTGGATACGGGCAACCTGCCGACCGCTGCAGTGAGTAAGCCACGCGCCCCGGGGCTCTGGGTTGTCGGGGCTGGGGTGCGCTCTTTGCTGGGGTAGGCGCCGGGGGAGGGGAGGTGGCAGAGCCGCCGGTGCGGAGACACGCTCCCGGGCTTTCAGCCCTTGCCCAGGCCCGCGTGGGTGAGGCGCGCGCTTCAGGTCCGAGGTGCAGCTGCGTGTGTGTGTGTGCTTGTTTTCCGCAGCTAGAGACCGTGGAGCGCGGCTCGGGAGGGGGCTATACAGCGAGGAGCAGCTTTACATGAGCTATACAAGGGTGATTCGCGATGCAGGAGCAAGCATGCGCCGGTGACAGAAAATTCTAAGGTTTTCTTGGCTAGTTAGGGTTTTTAACCCCGGATTATTGACACTGCCCGTCTGTTTTCCGAGCGACGTCATGGCCCACTGACTGGCCACTTGGTTTGGTCACACGGGCGGATCGCCACATGCATGCAATACGGGCTTGCATAATAGGCTCGTATGCACATAGATCAAATTCAGCAAAACACCTGCCACAAGCCACTAAAGCTCGCCATGTTGCTCAAAAGCCTGCACCGCGGAAACGTCACCTGGGACGACTGCATGGTCCATGCCGACGTAGTGCTCGACTCGTTCCGCCGCGATCACCTGTATGGCCTGGTGTTCCCGTCCAAGTACATGTTTGTGAAAAACTACGAGGATCTAGCCCCGCCCGAGGTCAAAGACTACCATCGGATGCAGCGGGCATTTGCCCGCAAGTACTATCTGGATTTGCTCTCGGGTACTAGCATGATCTGCACGCTCTACGACCAGAATGACAGGGCTGTGTCCACCACTTTTTGGAAGCTGCCCACGTACTCGCATGTGTACACCGAGCTCAGCTCGTTTCAGAGATTTGCTTGGAATATTCGGGCAACATGGTATAACGTGGTTGACTTTTTCTCGTTTCTCGTTTCGGACTTTGGAAAGAATCCCCTGAAGGACCCAAAGTTTGACGAGATTCTGCACAACAGGAAAGAGCTAGCTGACATCCATGTTACCGAGGAAAAGTTGGAGAGGCTCTCAAAACTGTCCCACAAGCAGCTCGAGGATACTGTGTATCCAGTAGACTACACGTACCACTCGAGCATGGTGGCCGTACGTGAATCTGAACAGAGAAAGGGCTACGCGCGGACCACGTTCGATATGATCATGGAACAGGCCATCCCAAAGCAAGAGACACCGTTCAGTTATAGAAACAAGACAAGCTACGGTCCTGTCAAACTCGGTCTGTTTTCGAGCCCCACAGGCCGTGCTGTCTACCCTAAACTAGGGTTCAAAGATGCCGCACGCGCCACGGCGACCATGAAAGACGGCTCCGCTTTTGAACATGAATACTTCCAGCGTACGTTACCTGACACCTAGATGCCGCGAGCTAAGCCCATCAAAGAACTAACGGAATGCAGCAGTAGAAATAGATAGCATTTGTACAATAATTAGCATGTCTACATATCCGTCGCACCAAGATTGAGATTATTATTCGAGGTCACAAGTAGAAGCTTTTCTTTCGCAGAGTACCCAGCAAGATTTGACACGCTGGAGAACGAAACTACCGAGCATACGCAAACTTCGACGACAGTCGGAAAGTAGAGACGAACGTCAGCGGCGTCCAGCTCTTCCACCTGCATTTTATCATTCCCAATCGTACCAATGAGCATGCGCATTTTTTCGTCCCAGAGCTGGTACTGGTCAGCGTTGCACACAATACGAAATTGTCGCACATTAGGCTCAAACATTTCGCGAACGACGGAGTTGACTCTCGGCCGACCGTCAACCTCAAATAAAACGTCCCCAGTTTCATAGTCGTAGTCTGCCGCCTCCAAATAGGTCCGTGACTTGACAGTTACCAGAGCATCCCAGGAGTACTGATGAAAGTAATCGTGGGAGCGTAACACCGAGTAGTGGGCACTAAGTCTCCGAGTTCTCAGCGCGCGGCGCGCCAAGTAGATCTGCTCGGACGTTTGTGTTCTTGCTTCCCGGATCCGAGCAGATATGTCGGAAAACTGAGGGTATCTGTATAGCAGCATGCTGAACAGGCGATTGAACTCAGCCAGCCGATCAAATGGAAGAAGCAAATATTCGTATGCGTGTGACATGGAGTGCAATGGGCTCTGTGCTTGCCTGGTCAGCCACTGTTCAAATCGGTGCTCTTCCTCGCCGAGATCCGGCCGCGTATAGTGCCATAGTGTCCAGATAGCGGTGATATAGCGAGCTCCATAGTGTCTGTAGCTATCAAATTTGCCACTATCCAGTAATTTTGTGATATCTTTCTGAAATCCCTCCAGGCCTTCATTGCCCGCTCTGAGCGCTGACAGTAAGCGGTTAAGTACTGGAAGAATGACCCTAGAGTGAAGAACGTAGAGCTCTGGAAATCCGCTAAAAATTATTGCAAGCTTTCTGGCATAGCTGTTCTTAATTTTCGGTCCAAAGAATAGATGTACTACCTCAGAGAGCTGGCCAATATAGTTCCCCTCCATGGTGACGAAATTTTCGATTGTATTCAGAAGTTCCTCCTTGGTTACATCGAAAAGAGGAGAAATAGTCTTGACTTCCCTAGACAAATCTACACTTTTGCGTTCAAGTCCAGAGACACCAACAAGCAGAGAAATATCTCTCAGCAATTCAAACACCGCCTCCGACCTTGCTGCATACGGCTCAAACGCTTCCTCATTGACAGACTGAACAGACGCTGCCAGCCGGCCGTTCGCAACAGGGGGTGTTGGCAAAGTGCTTGGGTCGGCACAGAGAGCTTTAAGACGAGCATGTAAAGTACAGGGGCCCAGAGGTGTGAGCCGGTCTGGGTCCGGGTTATCTGGCGGGTTTGTCAAAGTATATATTCCTCCACAATAAAGTCCTTCAGATGCGTTAGCCCGTCTCTCGCTACCTGTTGGCCATTCGGGCCCGATAATCTGCTTCGGAAGTCCCTTGTCCACAGGCTCGGCGACTGGACAACCAGCAAAATAGAAGGCGCGGAATGTGGGAGATTTTCTCATGAGTTGTTCAAGGCAGGGATTTCCATCTAGAAATAGGACGCGGAGCCTGGGTAACCTTAGGAGATGGTGCGGCCATGTGGTCACCCCATTGCCGTCGAGGATCAAGACGCGCAGCCTTTGAAGCTCACATAGCCAGTCATCAATGACGATAAGACCCATCGACGGTGCTCTGAGTACCTCCAAGTTTGAAAGCAGCCGAATCCAATCTGGCAGGTGGCCCGATACCCAGACCGACTCGACGGCAGACTGGATAAGGCTGAGATCAAGAAACTTGATAGATTCCAGATCCACCAGGTCTGTCAGGTCTCCATCATGCCCGTTCAAATACGGGCCAGAAGGTTGGTTGAAACAGGACCTCGTGCTTCGGCGGGCATTTGCCGTTTGACCACTATTGCGCGTGGACTGATCTTCGTTTACGGGTATGACGTTCACGGCAGCAGCAGCAGCAGCAGCAGCAGCAACAACACTGGCACGGCCAAGAACTGTCGGAGCAGTTTCAACCTCGGTGTCATCAGATTCGACGCCGCAGTCATCGGCAAAGCCACTCCAGAACACATAGTCGCTCAGCGAGTCTCTGGCTACTGTCGACATCCTGGAGGCAATGTACGAACCTTCCCTAGAACGGGCCAGAGCTAGCTTATGAAGTAAACCCTTCAAAACACACCAGACAGTGCAATTTGCAGCAGAACTTAACTTTATAAAATTAAGTTTGTACGCGGCATCCTCAGCATGTAGGCAGAGCATGACATCCCTATTCGGCAGCTGCAGGCTGCCCTGCGACCACCTGCAGCTCGATCTCTGGCCCGGACACTTGGGCTTCGACGTCGTCTGCCAGGTTCTGGCGCAGCCGGTCATAGCGGGCTTTGCGTCGCCTCTCCAGCAGCCGCTGGTGATACAGCGCGGAGGCACCAATGGCCAGCGCAGCGCCAACCACATTGGCCGCAATGTCGTAGACGTCAAACTGCCGCTCGGTGAGCAAATGCTGCAGGAACTCCGAGCCCACGCCGCCTCCGAGCAGCACGACGGCCAGGCTCAAATTGAGTGCCCGGCGCCGGTTGACATCAAACACCCAGTAGAACAGCAGGCCTAAAAGGAAAAACGCTACAAAGTGGGCAGCCTTGTCATGGATCAGCTTCACATCAGATAGCCCCAAATAGAGCGAGGCGCCGGCCACGAGGGCAAATGCCGCCGCAATAGGAATTCTAATCTTCATCGCTACCCGTCCGTGTCCCCGCGACCCGTCCTTAATGCTTGGGGCGGCGATCTGGAGGCGATATAGCCACTCGGTTGGGTCTTGAAGTAAGCACCGGCCCCGGGCTAGCATTGGCACAGCCTGGGGTGCGCGCAGCACTGGGACCGGGATCAGCTTATCGCGCTACCTGCGGCAGACTGCTGCATCTTTGCATCAGAGAGCCAGTCTTCACATTACCAGCTGCACTAGGATAGGAGCCTGAGAGGAACCCCGAGATGGCGAATCGAGCAGCAAGGCAATTCCTTTCCAAACGCGGGCCGGCTCTGAAGCCAAAAATATTGCCGAGCACGATCTATCCGCAGAGAAAAGTGCCCCAAATCTACTCCCAGCGCGCGTTGGACATGATGCGGCGAGGTCCCATCAATCTGAGCGACCAGTTCGGGCTGGTTAGCCAGCTGGAGAACCACCGTGGGGGCCTGCCCGAGCTGCTGGTGCTGGGTCAGACTAATGTTGGCAAATCCTCGCTGCTGACCGCCCTACTCAACCCCCCGGGTGCCCGCGCTGCCAGTGCTTCCCGGCCCCGGCAGCTGCCAAACGTCTCGGCCAGGCGGGGGAGCACACAGACTATTAGTTTTTACACCATATCCAACCGCATGCGTCTTGTGGACTCGCCAGGTTATGGCGCGGCATCGATGGAGACCCAGGGCGCTGTGGTTCTCGAGTACCTGCAGACCCATGCACAGAACCTGGCCCGGGCATACGTGCTTGTTTCTGCGCTAAAGGGCCCCCAGGCTCCCGATGTGGCTATTCTGGGCTTGCTGGCCGAGCACGGAATCCCCTTCCACGTCGTTCTAACTCGGGCAGATCAATTTCGCACGGTACAGGACCTCGAGACCAACGCATGGGAGATCCAGGCCCAGGTGGAGGACGCGTGCAAAACGTTGGGTGTGATCCCCGACGACCTATACCTTACCGGTGCGAAGACCAATCCGAAGCTGTGGTCAAAGTCGGAGCCGCTTGGTGTTGCCGACTTGCGCGCAAGCATGTACCGTGCGTCGGGGCTTGAAGAGGCTGCCGCGCTGGCCCGCGCCTGAGACCTTGAACCTTTTCTCTCACCAGAGCTCATTCCCCGGACATGCTACAAACGCTCGCCAAAGTGGCCCACGATTACATACAGACTTTGCATAAAATATTTATTTTTCGACCATTGTCATATTGTTCACGGATCATAATACTGGCCCTCCTTGTTGGGCCAAATCGCAGCCGTCCAGGCTAAAACCTGCCGCGGCCGCCTCTGTTGCCGCCATAGCCTCCGCGGCCACCACCGCCAAATCCGCCGCCACCGCCGCTAAAGCCACCGCCACGACCGCCGCCAAACGTGCCACGACCACCGCCAAATCCGCCGCGGCCGCCAGGACCAGCGCCGCCCCGGCCTGCACCGCCAAAGCCTCCACGGCCACCGCCGCGGGCTCCAAACCCGCCGCGACCACCACGGGCGCCACCACGACCACCGAATCCACCACGACCAGCGCCGCCAGTTTTGGGCTTCTTCGTTTTAGGAGCAGCCGGTTTGGGCAAGAACCGGTCAAGCGGGAGCAGCTTGTCGGTGCCAATAAAAAACTTGTCGCCGGACTTGAACGAGGTCGCAACAATGCCTTCAGAGGGCTTGATCGTAAAGAATACCTCATTTATGGGACCCAAAATCTCGTCTACCTTGCCTACCAGGTTCTTGTTCTCGAGATATATCGGAGCGTTAAAGTACGGAACTTTCACGTTCGTGGACCGACAGACGATGTCCCCTTCGCAGGGATGGAAAAAACTGCCCATTTCAACAACCTCATCGGGGGGTCCTTGCGGACCGCCACCAAAGCCACCACGGGCGCCGCCGCGGAATCCTCCGCGTCCTCTACCGCCTCTGTTCATGGCTTGACTATCCGAAAAAGTCTCAATATTTTTCAGTTAGCTATCCTTGCTGACTCATGGCTGAGTAGATGCCGATATTTCAGTATTCCTTACCTTGGGAAGAACCAACCCTACAAGCACTGACTTGAGAGTGTGGAGACTGTCCTCCCACTTGGCAGCCGAATCGATCCGAGCAGTGCATGGTCCTCGAATATTTGGTCCCCACCAACATTGGTCTTCGAGATGCCTACATCACTCAAGAGGCACTGTCAGACGATAAATTCGCCGAGGAATGTGCTGATATTCTCGACAGATCCGATACGTCGTCCATCTATTTGACAGCGGCTCTGGTGAGATCGCGAGCCCTGCCGGGATGCGAGCATATAGTTAGGACGAAGATCCTAAAAGGGCTAGACGTATACGACTTTTCGCAATTGACACCAATGATTGACAATCTCAAGAACAAGCCAGCTGTTAGTGGGGCTCCATGGCTTGTCAATCTATGCATTACCAACATTGAAAATCCGGATCTGATAGGCCTCGCACTCGTGCTTGCACACAGCCAATTGACGGCAAAAGTAGTTAAGCCGCTCATAGAAATATGTGCTGATATGATGACCGCATCACGGAATTCCCAAAAAAATATTTACAGTGCGCCTTTGGCAAAGCTGAACTATGCTCCAACCTTGACAACCACGCGGGCCGAGCACATTGCCAAGATCGAGAAACTACAGAAGGCGGCGTACGCACATGGACTCAACGAAATAGCTCTGGCACCCCTTTCAGTCTTTCAAGGTCAAGGTTTTATGCAGCTACTCTCTGAATTGCCACAAGATAAGCTGGAGTTACTGTCCAAAAGTATAGGGCGGCCCGGTTACGATCAGACTGCACTCTCTAATAGTCTAGCATGGCCAAAATGGACTCCAGAAGACACTGAGATTAATGGTCAATGGGTATCAGCTGACCCTGAAGTTTTCTACAGCACGGAAGATTTCATTAGGGCCGACAGAGATATTGCCTTGGCACGACTCAATGAGCGGACTGGTAGTATTATTTCCAGCATGGAATGGTTCCTGGATAGAGGCCTCGCCTTCAAAGCAGGCGCCCCTGTTGAAAACCTCCAAGTGGTGGAGATACTATCACCGGATGTTGGGGCGACCTCTCGCGGTGCGCGGACGAGTATATCTATCAAGGAAAACAAAATCTCGGTCGATTCAGTGCGCCAATTTTCTGAACTTAGTCCTGGAGATATTGTGATATTGCTGGCAAAAGCTGAAAAAAAACATAATTTGGGAATAGTTCGGGAGAACGCATTTCCCTCGATTACGGTGGAAACCCAGGTACCTATTTTTGTTGATGCCGAATATGTATTGCTGGCGGACCTCAAGAATGACTGGCGACAGCTGCAGCTTTATTACCAGCCTACTCCAAAAGTACCATACTGGCTTGAGCAAGCAATTGTTGGCCGGACCCATTCGCTAGAGAGTAAAACGTTTCGTGATTACATCGAGCGTAATGCTTTGTGCCTGATACAATCACTTGATGGGAATATTAACGATTTGCCGGGTCTTGACGTTAGTGGCATCAGGATATTGGTGATCGGTTCGGCACAGAGTACTGCAGCGCTCGTATCCAGCAGAACCGTCCTGCTAAACTCTCTGGGTGACAATAGCGCTAATCGCTTTGAGGAGGCGCAACAGGAAATAATCAATGATGCCGGGGGAAATTTTCCACTGTTAGGATCGTCTCTGGGAAGCCAAATGCTGGTTGCTGAACAGCTTCAGGATACGGAAGCCCTGGCCGTCCTGAGAAAACTTGAACCACTGACTCACTTCGACGATGATCAGAAAAGGCGATACTTGATAGATCGTGGCGCAGATATTGTTGAGCTGTCATTGCCAGAAGCTCTCACGCTGAGGCCCAAGTTATTTGACATTATGGTAATTGATAACGCCAATACGCTGACCGGCATTGAAATGTTGTCACTAGTGAGTGCCTCATGTAAGTCCCTGCGAAAACTAATACTCGTCGGTGGTATGCAGTCCACAAACGAAGGCTGGTCCCTCTTTAGTCGGCTTTCCCGCTCGTACGGCAGTTTTTTGCTACGTGACAATCCATATCAGGATGGTATTTTTCGCAAGATTCAGAATTTGTATCCTGATATTGGCCTATCCGGTATAGATGAGCCTATCTCTGGCTTTGAAAATTACTTTGCCAACGTGCTTATTAGTGACGGCGCTTCGGCAGGCAAGTGGCAACATACGGGAACTGCTGCCTTTGCGGTTGCACTGTATCAATTCATGATAAATATCAAGTACGATACAAAAAGTGTCCTTCTTGTTGCTGAGACTCCGCTCCAGCAGGACCTAGTACTCGAGTTAGCCAGTTCTAGAGGACTGTCGGAGATAAGGGTCACTACCAGCGCATACGAAGTTTGTGACTATGCCATTGTTGCATATGTGACGTCGAGTATAACGGATCGTTTCGTACTCAGTGGTAGGAGGGGCATTTTTAACCTATATCCTTCAGAAACAAGTTCCACGCTTAACCTAATAGACGGGGAAACGTTTCCATATGTTGGAAAAGAGCGTGTTAATGTCCCAATCGCCTCCCTCTATGATCTCGAGGACTATCTAAAAGGTCCGTAGCAGAACTTCAGTTTATATATGAAGTCAGAGTTCATTCGCAGGTACGGATTCGAGTGCACACACGCACACGAAGTGCAGCCTGGCAAAAAAGTATGGTCCCTGGCGGGATCGAACCGCCGATCTTCGCGTAACAATCCTCATTCGAGGGCGAATATTAGCACGACGCCTTAACCAACTGGGCCAAGGGACCGCCAATACAGAATTTTTATTTTTCATTTATCATAACGAGCTTCTGTTGTCCGCCTGCTCTGCGTATTTTGAAATGCCATCTCCGTCTCTTGGATATGTTTTCCTGGGTATATACCTCCAAACAAATCATTAATATCCTTGGAAATTGCTATTATCTTGGTTTTGACTCTATGAGTTTTAGGCATAGCTAGAAATCTAGTATTTACGTGTCTGTTCAGAAGTCCAGTATCAAAGCCCCATTACCGAACTAATGCGCGTCAACCGCCCGACCTGTAATCACGTATAAGCAAACGTGCTGCATAAGCGTTACCCACCATTTTAGTTGAATAAATACAAATATATCTGTTAGAGCTTCTCCGATCAGGGTTGCCCAAGTTCTCGCAGTCTGGCAAGCGCCTTCGGATGTTTCTTTTCATACGCTCGCATATACCAGAATCGGGCTTTTTCTGCATCCGCTGGCACACCGACACCAATCTGGTAAAAGTATCCCAGAGCAAATTCGGCTCGAGCGTGGTGTCTATTGGCAGCTTTCTCGGCCCAAACAAAGGCTTCAGTATCGCTTTGTCTAAGCGTGCCATCGGAACCTGTCCAATACCAACCAGCCAATCCCAGTTCTGAGTCGGGATCGCCAGTCTGTGCACCTGACGTATACCACGAGATCGATTTCGATGGACTCACTTCACAGCCTAACTCGCCAAACTCATATGCGTGTCCTAGGCGAAACTGGGATGGAGCGTATCCTAGGTTGGCACCCTTGTAGTACAACTCTAGCGCTTTAGCTTCATTTCTTGCAATTAAAGTCACTTGACCGTCCGCATCCATCGTCGATACGTCTCTTCCCAAAATATCTTCTGCGTGTTCGTAGAGCCGACCGAGTTCATGCACTGCATGCGGCGTGTTTGGATCAGCTTTGTCGGCAGCACGCTGGAGCCAAGTAAGGCCCTCTTCAACATTTCTTGGTTGGCCCAACGATCCATGCAGCGACATCATACCTAATTTGTACATTGAAGAAACATCGCCGAGCTGAGCTGCACGCTTGTACCAGGATATCGCCTTGTCGATATCTTTTCTAGTTCCAACACCAAGCTCATAACATACTGCAAGACGATAGCATGACTCTGAGTGATCAAGCTTCGCAGCCTTGGCATAAAGCTCAAAGGCTTTGACCGCATTAGCCTCGAGGCCCAAGTTGCCAGAACTGTAGCTGGCCGCAAGAAGAAAGATAGCCTCTGGGTAATTTACAGTGTTGGCAAGCTTCCGCGTAATACGTTGGGCCTCTGCTGTCCACACTTCGCGGTTCCGTGCTTCGGCCCGGGGGTCCACCATAACAGTAGTGGGTGTACTAGGGTCGCTGTATCTAGCAGCAAGGTGTGCTGACGCCTCAATGAGCTGCTCAGCAAAGTCAAATTGGACTTGAGGATTATGTGGCTGCTGAGCAGCTCTGCGTCTGGTTAATTCAAACCGGTCTATGGTGATGACGCTATCCCGTTTCGCATGCCCTCCAGTAGAGCTGTCAGATATCGTGTACTGCCTACGGGGAGTCGGTTTCGAGTCACCCAGTGGGCCAAAAGTGCTGCCAGTTGATTCGTTCCGCGAATGACGAGATGCAGGCGACCGGGTAGCCGTGGAATTGACAGGAGATACTTGCTGTTGGGCCTGCTGCTGCTGCTGCTGCTGCTGTTTGTGGTGATGAGGAGAGACCGGTGGGAGCCGTCCGCTGGATGAAGATTGACTGATCTGCCGACTCTGCTGTTGCGGTGGTGGTATCTGGTGAGCAGGCACTTCTGCATCAGAACGAAGCTGGTGATGAAGAAATGTCGTAGATTGTGAGTGCGGCGGTGGACCACCACCATAAGTTTGTAGCTGATCGAATCGCGGTTGTTCGTGTATCGTTTGATCACGTACTTGCGATTGTATCTGTTGGCGTACCTGTTGAGGAACTTGCGCCCACCCTTTTTGGGCCCGTGAGGACAGCACAGGCGGGACGGGTCCGGACGCTGGTCCGGGCACTGATCGCGGGAAAGCGCGGTTGTCAGAGACTGATCGCTGCACAACAGGACGAGCACCGTACCCGTTGGAGGGTGGGGAGTTAGCATCTGCAGGAGATGCGTCCACGGGATAAGCTTGATGCGCATATTTAGCCTGCACCGGAGAGTAAACCCCGGAATCTTGAGGGGTGCCCGAGCTTACAGGGGTGGGGAAGCTCTGCGGGCTGGAGTCATCTGGGTAGGGTAGGCCACCGCTATGGGCACGCTGAATCGGGGTACGTGGGCTTTGCGACGAACCCCTCAGCATCTGTCCGTGCGGGTCCAAAGTCTTGGCGGTGTCAAGGCGGGCAGGTCTTGGTCTGGAAGGCGGTCGTGCGAGCTCATCAGAGGGTGTGCGCGGGAGGCGGCCAACAGATGCGTTAGTCGGGCCGGCGCCGTACACCGCGCCAGGCTTTAAGCCGGTGTAAGTGTTTGCTTGGGGTGGAGACTGGCGATGCTGGCGAGCAGGGTCGGAAACATAGCGCCGATTACCATCCATTCTAAGAGTCAATCAAGAGCCGAAGCGGGAGACAGATGGTGAAGACCTTTGAGAGAAGCACAAGCGCTTTTGAGTAGAATAAGGATAGGAAGGGTGAAACTAAGGAAAGTTGGCGCAGGGAACCTTAGAGGAAATCTCAAGAAACGCAAGGACCTCAATAAGCACAGAACCTTATTCGATCGACGGCAAAATGGAAGGAGCAGCGCACCCGGCAGACAAAGTAAAGGCTGGTGAGTAAGCTCTGTATTTTTGGTGAGTTTCTCAATGGATCTGTGGTTGAGGCAGCGAGAGCCTAACTTTTTGACTCCGCAGACTGGGCTGGGCTAGGCTCCACGACGAACAAAACCACCTGGTGAATCTCAAACAGACGCTCGTCCAGCGGTCTTTTAACGGCCGGCTCAACAAGAGGCCCGGCTTGAATCAGGCGTGCGCGAAAGCTGATTCCGGAAGACCTCCGAGCTATGGACAACTTTGTTCCTGTAACAAGTTATTATGTGATTCGGCTATTAACCCCAGACTCTTTGCGTGGGTATGACACGTGATGCCTCAGGCAGGCTGGCAGCCACGGGCACGCAGGCTGACAGCACTTAAGTTAGGCCCACCTCTGGTTCTCGCGCGGTCAGCAGCCTGAGTGGCAAAGTCCAGAGGGAGGAGCCACCACACCCCGGCTTGCTCTTTTTCCCAGCTCGAAGGCGAGCAGCATGCGTGGGCTGACCCAGGGCAGCTGATTGCCCGAGCAAGAGCAGTAAAAGACCGCGAAACAGGGCCACGAACTCTAAGTCGAGATAAACTCAAGCTCACAATGACCTAGCTTGAACAGCAAATTCAAGTTTAGTCGATGAGAATGAAAACCTTTGACTTGCTTGATGATTGACTGCTGGTCTAGAGCTCACCACCGCTTGTTGTCACTCTCAGCTCACAACTGGGCGTACGGGTGCCAATTAGGTTGTCTAGCGGAGAGGAGTAATACATAGTACTTACACGTCAAAAAAAAAAAGGCGGAATATATCCATAACTAACCTGGACCAAGTCTAGGCCAAGTTCTATAGCATAATTTTGTAGAATCAAGAGCGCAATGGACGATTTTGTTCAGAAATGACTACCCAACGTTAGAATTCTGAGCCTTGAGACATTGGCATATATCATGCTTTGATACAAGTTATCCGGCTGGTACAAACACTTAGATATGCCTGCCCAAAAGTCGAGTCATTGAATGACCCTTCCTGCTAGTGCGAATCGGGCCCACCTACCTCTAGCGCTGGGACGCTGCATCTTCATGTGCAGCGCCTGGATTACTTCTGGCTGGCTGTAGATAAGCAGGGGCGAGCTTGACGCCGAGTCCACTCCGACCCAGCTGTTTGCGAGCGAACTCGATGTATCGCGAACCAGATCGAAGCCATTGAGATCAGTGAGTAAAGCCCGATTGGTTCCAAATTCTGCTGGTTTTGCACCCAAGCTTACTCTGTTTCGCTCATTTATTAGTGGTGAACCTGCTGCCGAGTGTGCCGAGAGCCAGCCAGTCACGACCTGGGGTCTGGCGATCGCCATTTCCTGCACGTCAACGGGAAATTAGTGCAGTGGCCTCCGGATGACGTTTTGGCCATGCAGCGGAGCGCTGTCTGAGAAGAATCGGAGATCAGTGACTGATCTATGGATGCAGCATGTGATGGTGGATCTTCAGACTACGGTGCGGTGCCACTTCAAGAAGAAGCAAGGTCATAACGTGAAAGAGCAAAAAGGAGCTCAGTGTCTTGACGTTACAGGCTACACTTATCTAGCTATTGATGATGCGTCAGTGTAGTTTTGATTTCCACTTCGGTATATCTGCCGCCGATATCGCCTGCCTATGCTCTTGGCGGCCCCAACGGCATAGCGCGCGGCATGCGTGGCACGCAAAGAAGCATACTCTGTTCATGCAGTAGGGTGCAGCCCTACAATTCAGCCAAAGGTGGTGGGCCAACAGCGGTATATGCAATAGTCTATTGCTACTATTTAAGTTTGTAGTTTTCTAGTCACTGTCAGCAGCACTCATACAAGTACTGGGCCAGACCATTTTCGCAGGAATGCCTAGCGGGAATCCCCCGCGTACCCCTGCTATAGATGTTCCCACCTGCGGGCCAAACTTTCTCGCTAACCCTTGCCTCTATCACTTCTGGGCGGAGGGCGTAACCCGGACCCTGATCTGAGACCCGTTTAATAATTACTGGGGCTCTGATTCATTCACTGCCAACAACTCCGTTCACCACCAGCCAGCTCCCATATTTTCGGGGACAAAACTGACTGATCGTCCAAAATGGAGGTGCCCTTCAAAGATCTCTCCGCGCTGGACAGCATGCGGCTTGATTCGTCCATAATGGGTCCGAACAACAAGATCCTCGTGGCAAACCGAGGCGAAATTGCTATCCGTGTCTTCCGTACGGCCCATGAGCTGTCAATGTCTACTGTAGGCATCTATGCGCACGAGGACATCCTTTCCATGCACCGGTTGAAGGCTGATGAGGCCTACGTCATTGGCGATGTGGGCCAATTTACCCCCGTGCAGGCTTACCTCCAGATTGACGAAATCATCAAGATTGCTAAACAGCATGGTGTCAACATGATCCACCCTGGCTACGGGTTCTTGTCGGAAAACTCTGAGTTTGCTCGCAAGGTCACGGAGGCCGGCCTCATCTGGATAGGTCCTCCCGCTTCGGTAATTGACGGAGTTGGAGATAAGGTGTCTGCTCGTCGCCTCGCCGATTTGGCAAAAGTCCCCACAGTTCCAGGAACACCCGGCCCAATTGAGCGAGCTGAGGAGGCTGAGGAGTTTGTGGAGAAGTATGGCTATCCTGTGATTATCAAGGCGGCTTTTGGCGGAGGCGGCCGTGGTATGCGCGTTGTGCGCAAAGGCGACAACCTTCAGGATGCATTTTTGCGGGCGACTTCCGAGGCCAAGACCGCTTTCGGTAACGGGACTGTGTTTATTGAGCGCTTCTTGGACAAACCTAAGCATATCGAGGTTCAATTGCTGGCCGATACTCATGGGAACGTGATTCACCTCTTTGAGCGTGACTGCTCGGTTCAGCGCCGCCATCAGAAGGTAGTGGAGATCGCTCCCGCTGTCAAGCTTCCTATTGAAACCCGCGACGCGATTTTGAATGACGCTGTTAAGCTCGCACGCCAAGCTGGTTATGTCAATGCTGGTACGGCGGAGTTCTTGGTTGATAACCAGAACAGACATTACTTTATCGAAATCAACCCCCGTATCCAGGTCGAGCATACCATCACTGAGGAGATTACTGGAATTGATATCGTCGCTGCACAGATTCAGATCGCTGCCGGGGCCACTCTTGAAGATCTTGGTCTCACCCAGGAGCGGATCACCATTCGTGGTAGTGCAATCCAGTGCCGTATCACCACCGAAGATCCTACCAAGGCATTCCAACCTGACACGGGTAAGATCGAAGTCTACCGCTCGGCTGGTGGTAATGGTGTGCGTCTTGATGGTAGTAATGGGTTTGCTGGTGCTGTTATCTCGCCCTTCTACGATTCGCTACTGGTCAAATGTACGTGCTTGGGCTCGAACTTTGAGACTGCTCGGCGCAAAATGCTTCGTTCTCTAATTGAATTTCGTGTTCGTGGTGTCAAAACAAATATTCCCTTCTTATTGACTTTGCTCACAAACGAGACTTTCATTAACGGTGACTGCTGGACCACATTTATTGATGATACTCCCTCTCTGTTCCAGTTGTTCCCTTTCCAAAACCGAGCCCATCGCATCTTGGGGTACATTGCCGACGTCGCAGTAAATGGTCCTCAAGTGGTTGGGCAGCGTGGCGAGCCACAGCTCAAAGCACCGGTACAAATCCCTACTTTACCCGGTGTTAGCGATGTGAAGATCCCTGAGGCACAAGGATGGCGCAATATTTTGGTCAAAGAGGGCCCCGAGGCCTTCGCCAATGCTGTTCGCAAGCACAAAGGCACCCTTGTTATGGACACTACATGGCGTGATGCTCATCAGTCGCTTCTCGCGACTCGCGTTCGTACATATGACCTCATGGCTATCGCTCCGACGACTTCTCATGCTCTTTCCGGTGCATTCGCGCTCGAGTGCTGGGGTGGAGCCACGTTCGATGTAGCCATGCGTTTCCTCTTTGAGGATCCTTGGGACCGCTTGCGCCAGCTACGCAAGGCTGTACCTAACATCCCTTTTCAAATGCTGCTGCGTGGGGCCAATGGTGTTGCCTATAGCTCACTGCCCGACAATGCCATTGAACATTTTTGCAAACAGGCTAAAGATGCTGGTGTCGATGTATTCCGTGTCTTTGATGCCCTGAATGATGTTGAACAACTTAAGGTTGGTGTTGATGCGGTGCGCAAGGCTGGCGGTGTTGTTGAGGCAACAATTTGTTACTCTGGAGATATGCTTCAACCGGGGAAGAAATACAACCTGGACTATTACTTGAATATGGCCCACGAAATTGTCAATATGGGCACTCACATCCTTGGCATCAAGGATATGGCGGGTACGCTGAAGCCGCCGGCGGCCACGTTGCTCATTGGTAGCCTACGTAAGGAGTTCCCGGACTTGCCAATTCATGTCCACACTCATGACTCCACAGGTACTGGTGTGGCGTCTATGGTAGCTTGTGCTTATGCGGGTGCCGATGTTGTGGATGCTGCCAGTAACTCCATGTCGGGCATGACCTCACAGCCCTCCATTTCGGCATTTTTGGCCTCAGTTGATGGGCAAATTGATACCGCGTTAAATGTTGACCACGTTCGTGCTGTTGACAATTACTGGTTGCAAATGCGCATGCTATACAGCCCGTTCGATGCTGAGCTCAAGGGTCCCGATCCTGAGGTTTATTACCATGAGATTCCTGGTGGTCAGCTAACCAACCTTTTGTTCCAGGCTCAGCAGGTCGGCTTGGGGACACAGTGGGAGGAGACGAAGCGCATGTATCACGATGCTAATCTTCTCCTCGGTGATATTGTCAAAGTTACGCCCACGTCTAAGGTTGTTGGTGACCTTGCCCAGTTTATGGTGTCGAACAACCTGACAACCAAGGATGTTGAAGAGAGGGCTAACGAGTTGGACTTCCCGGACTCAGTGCTTGACTTTTTCCAGGGCTTGATGGGGCGGCCATACGGTGGTTTCCCCGAACCTTTACGCACCAATGTTTTGAAGGGCAAGCGCGAGCCTTTCAATAAACGGCCCGGCGCTCTATTGCCACCCATCGACTTGAAGAAAGTCAAAGCCGACCTGACGCAACGCTATGGTGTCCAGATCACCGACTCTGATGTGGCCAGCTATAACATGTACCCCAAGGTCTTTGAGAAGTTCATGGAAGTCCGCCAGAAGTATGGCGACCTAAGTGTCGTGCCCACAGATGTATTCCTCGCCGCGCCCGAAATTGGTAAAATGTTTAAAGTCGAAATTTCAAAGGGCAAAGTTCTGGTCATCAAAGTGCTGGCTATCAGTGACTTGTCTTCACAGACTGGTACTCGCGAAGTATACTTCGAACTGAACGGCGAAATGCGTAAAGTTACCGTGGAGGATCGGCATAGCGCGGTGGAGAGCATTTCTCGGCCAAAGGCTGACCCACACGATGCTGGCGACATTGGAGCGCCCATGGCAGGAGCCGTGGTGGAGGTACGTGTCAAGGAGGGTACCGAAGTCAAGAAAGGAGATCCCATCGTCGTCCTGTCTGCTATGAAAATGGAGATGGTGGTCAGTGCTCAGATCAGCGGCGTGGTCAGCTCGATGGCGGTCAAGGCTGGAGAGAGCGTGGATGGCGGCGACCTGCTCGTGAAGATCTCCAAGTCTTAGGAACGGCATTGTTGCCAGATGACAGTAAATAGTACATAATTTAATACAAGAGGGTATATGGCTTTATCTTCTTTGGGCGCGCACGGGGCCGCTGTGCGCGAGGCTAGACAGCCTCGCCGGCTACGTCCGCCGCGTACTCGCCAGCGTACTCGCCGACTTCTTCATCACCGTACTCGTCGTCGACCGTGGCGTTCTGGTACTGGTCGTACTCCTGGACCAGGTCCTCGAGGTTCGACTGAGCTTCGGTAAACTCAGACTCATCCATGCCCTCACCGGTGAACCAGTGGAGGAATGCCTTGCGGCGGAACATGGTGTTGAACTGGTCTGCAGAGCGGGTGAACAACTGCTGGACTGCCGTGGAGTTTGCAATGGCCGTGGCCGACTTGGTGAGGCCCTGGGGAGGCACGTTGCACACCGAGGTCTGGAAGTTGTTGGGAATCCACTCGACAAAGAGGTCCGAATTGCGGTCATAGGCGGCATTGTTGCAATCTTCAACCTCCTTGATGGACACGGGGCCCCGATAGATGGTTGAAATGGTCAGGAAACGGCCAGCATTGGGGTCGACAGCAGCCATGGTGTTGGCTGGATTGAACAGTTGCTGGGTGAGCTCAGGCACAGACAGGTTGTGAAACAGTCGAGCATTTGCCGCAAACAGCGGAGCAAACGCCGTAGTGAAAAAATGCAACCGCGTGAACGGCACGAGGTTGACCGCCAGCTTGCGCAGGTCGCCGTTGAGCTGACCCGGATAGCGGAGACAGGTCGTCACGCCGGACATAACCATGGCAATCAACCTGTTCAGGTCGTGATGCTTGGGCTGGGCAATCCGAAGCGTCTTGGTACAGATGTTGTACAGCGCTTCGTTGTCCAAGCAGTACGTGGCATCGCTACTGTCAATGAGCTGGTGCATGGCCAAGACGGCATTGTACGGCTCTGTGACGGTTTCCGAGACGGAGGGGCTGGGAAGAATCGAGTACGTAGATACCATCCGGTCGTTGTACTCATCCTTGATTCGCGACAGAAGCAAGGTGCCCATACCCGAGCCGGTACCACCGCCAAGGGAGTGCACAACCTGGAAGCCCTGGAGAGAGTCGGTCTGCTCCACCTCGCGGCGGACAGAGTCCATGACCTGGTCCATGAGCTCGGCGCCTTCGGTGTAGTAGCCCTTGGCCCAGTTGTTGCCGGCGCCGCTTTCGCCCGAGATCATGTTGTCGGGGCGAAATATTTCGCCCAGAGTGCCAGACCGTAACGAGTCGAGCGTGGCCGGCTCGAGGTCGACAGCAATGGCGCGGGGAACATACTTGCGGTTCGACGCCTCGTTGAAAAACACGTCGAGACGCTCCTTGTTGCCGACGGCGGCCGGGTCCAGATGGCCCTCCCTATCAAGCGAGTGCTCTTGGGTGATTGTCTCCCAAAACGCCGTGGAGACCTGGTTACTGGATGTTAGTTTTCTGCGGTTGATTTGATCTCGTGGGCCCAAATTTCTGAAGAGTGTTTTGCGGCACGGGAGGGGCTCTGGATCTTGAATCCGAGACGCCTGAAACGAAACGCGTGGCCCGCGACACCACCATTGCACGGGCTCGAGGAGCACACCGAGAACTTCGAGACAGGCTAGCGGCATCCGCGTCCCAGATGCCCGTCCAGACCCTTATCACTCTTCCCCAATCGCCCACTCAGAGTACTTACCCAGCTTGTCCAACTTGTACAGACACGATCTCACGCATTGTTGACACGGACAGTCCAAGTTTGTCAGCCCCAGATAGCCTGGCCGCCAGCTGGGGAACGCGCGCGCGGCGTGCTGGGACATTGCCTGGCCGGCTGGCCTGAGCCTGGGGGGCAACGAACGGCTGCTGCCCTACACAAAGCGGCAGGTAGGGAGGAATGGGCGTGGGCCGGAGGGGCCCAACGGCCCCCCAGAAGGGAAGGGAGCATGCGGGAAGGCCACCAGAAGAGCATCACAGCGCTGCGTCTCTCGCAGTCGACGGTATGAGGTATGAGCGGTCGCATGAGCGGTAAACAGACTTTGAAGGCTAGCGTCGCCCAAGACATTTCGGCAGCGGTCGCACTGCCCCAAACAACCCGCCCTGCTGCCGTGCCCTGGTTTCGCGCCGCCGCTCTCCAGCCTGCTGCCGCTGCGGCCGCGCTGGGGCCCGCAGATCCGGCCGGGGACACGTCGCTGCCAGCGCGCGACCCGTGCCCACGTGCAGCGGCCTGTGCAGCGAGAGCGAGGGCTGCAGCGCGGGCTGCCTGGCTCGCCTCGCGGTTTGAGCCATTGGTGGTCGTGCTGGCGGCCCCGTTTGGGCCCTGGTATTGACCGCAATTGCCGGCCCGTCGCGGTAGTTGGGCCGCATTGCAGCCTCTGGCTTGCCTCGCGGTGCTGGACTGTGGTGATGCTGTCGGGCCTGAGCTGTCCGGTCCTGGGCCCTACGGCGCTGTTCGCTGGTTAGCGGGTTGCGCGGAGCCGCGCTCTGCCGCTCGCGTTCGGCGATCGCGGCTGTTTCTCCCTGCCAGCTCGAATCTCGCAGCAACTTTCTCGTCCTGGTGGCTGATGACACAGTGTGCGCCCAGTCGCTCAAAGCTCCTCCTGTGCTGGCGACTGCCTGGGCGGTGTCGCCGATCGGCTTCCTTAGCGAATCGATACACTGCTGAATATTTGCAAGCAGATATGTGAGCTCGGAAACTTGCGCGAGTTCTGTGTCGAGCCATTCGTCGCTGTCCATAGTTCGAATTGTGCGTGCTGGTGCACACTGCATCCGGCCGGCTTATCCTGCTGGCTCTTCCTGGCCGGCCATCTATCTTGTCACTGCCTAACCTCCGCAGCGCCCACCGGACGCGCCAAGTGGGGGGTTGCCCCCCAGGCGCGTGACGTCCACATTATGTTTTGAGCATCCCAGTGGGCCTGGCCTGGCCGCAAGCATGGCGGCATGAACTGGGCATGCGCACACCTCCCAAAACCAGAGAACGAGCACACAGCTTCCGTCCTCAACAATTGTCCCTAGCCAGACAGGCGCCCGATATTAGTCTGTTCAGTCCTGACCTGAATAACCAATGTACGCCGCCTACTTCTGCAACTGGAGCATTTACGGCCGAGGCTACGCGCCGTCAAAACTCCCGGCCGACCTGCTCACCCACGTTATTTACGCCTTTGCCAAAACGGATCCCGCAACGGGGACAGTCTCCCTGTCGGATCCATGGGCGGATATCGATAAGGTCATGGACCTGGGGGGTAAGGGCTGCCTTGGCGATCTTCAAATTATGAAAAAGCAGCACCGGCAACTCCGGGTGCTTTTGTCTATTGGTGGATGGACTTACAGTGGCGATCTGACATCGGCCTTCGCAGATGATCAAAAACGCCGCGCGTTTGCCAAGTCTGCCACAGCCCTGGTTGACGAGCATGCACTCGATGGGCTCGATATTGATTGGGAGTACCCCTCCACTGACGAACAGGCCAGACAGTATGTCGAGGTATTGTCTCTTTGCCGTCTGGAGCTAGATTCTTTGGCTCTGAAAAGAAACCTGTCTCGTGATCATTTCGAGCTCACCATTGCCGCGCCGGCAGGACCCCAGCAGCGCGACGTGCTGCATGTACAGGATATGGATAAATATCTGAACTATTGGAATGTTATGGCCTACGACTTTGCAGGCTCGTGGTCACAGACAGTCGACCACCAGTCTAATTTGTATGGGGGCATGTTCAACGGTCACGACGTCATGCAGTCATACATTTCCAAAGGCGTGCCCTCTCAGAAATTGATCATGGGCATGCCCCTGTACGGCCGGTCCTTCAACCATACGAAGGGCATTGGCCATCCGTTCCAAGGCGTGGTAAAGGGCAAGTTTGAAGATGGCACACACGACGTTAAGGAGCTCCCGTTCAACGGTAGCACCGAGCTTGTAGATAACCAGCGTGTGGCTGCATACACCCAGGACAGGAACGTATTTATCACTTACGAAAACGCCGAGACAGCACGTAACAAGGCAGATTACGTGCGGGCGAACAAACTTGGAGGTGGAATGTGGTGGGAAGCCTCTGGGGACCGCCAAGGCAACCAGTCGGTCATCGCGGCTTTTGCCAATGCCTTGGGCTTCAGCCAGCCGTACAAGCCAAATTGGATTAAAAACTGAGCCATCCCGAGAGCCATGCCAGTATCCAGCTATTCACTCGTGCGAACTTTCAATATGCCGGACTATTTATTTGATTGTAGGTCCTAAGCCTTCCCCTATGCCTTATCTGGCCATGTTAATTGGCCAGATCCGCAGCGCACCCCCAATTCAGTCCCTGCGGATGCTCTGGCAACAGGTGGTCCCTCCTGCGGACTCTGGCTTCGGCAAAACCTTGCAGGATGCATCGCTAGCCCACGCAAGGGTGGTGGACGCGTACGTGCAGATCGCCTGCGTGGAGCCGTTCTGCGCTGGCAGAGCTCTCAGCCCGATTGGGTAATAGCTGTCTGAATTCTGCCCCTGTTTCAAAAGTGTTTCGATGCACGAATGGGACATTGAGACACGCAGATACAACGCAGAACTTAAATTACTGCGTAATTTGATGGCGACAAAAGCGCGCTTGGCTACCCGTCGGAAAGGTGCCGGCTAAGACTACAGGCGTGCCCATTCTATTCGGAATCAAGGAGCCCCAGTCTCTTCCCCCCAAGTCCCTCTCGACGCATCCAATCTGCACCCGGCCCTAACCGCAGTCGGAGACGCGCGTTGCGAGGCCGCTTGCACGGGTCCCACCGGGGCCATTGGCGGACTATGAAGGTTACGGGCCTATATACGGCTTCGTAACTCAGTTATGGGCAGTAATTGGGGCCCTGCGACTGTGGTAGCGAGCAGTAGCCTCCTTTGACTGTACTTATGCAGCTTGATAATTTACCTACAGCGCGCCTCGCATATGGCTAGAGCCTACCTGGGAAGGCTTGCCCCAACCCATCCAAGGGGGTTTCTACTTGAACAGAGGTTTTCGGGGCCACTATAACTGGAACAAGTGCTATTAGACATCATACGCGTAAGTAATACCGTCGCCACTGACCAGAGCAAAACATTAGCTTATTATCAACAAATAGGCTGCTCCATGGCCCCAAACCTCCTCTCAAAGTCGCGTTCCCGACCCTGCACATGGGGTCAGGGCTTGGGTACTGACGCGTCGGATCCGCGTTGCCATGCGTCTCCGGTATATCACGTAGCCCACCGCTCGGTTGCCCCAAGACGTAAACTCTTCACATTAACTTCGGGACCAAGAGATCATTGCTCAAGAAGCTTCCCCCTTTGCTACCAGCAACACCATTTGAGGGCCCGTCTTATCTGTACCTGTGCCTTTGATTTTTTTAACTATTTTGTCCCTCCTTTTTTCGCTAATCCATTTCAAGGGCTCGGATTTGCTGCTTCCGAGGACTCTTGACAAAAGCTTGCTTCCCCCTGCGAACACTCATTAAACCAACTTCGCTTCCGTTGCAGAGGAGTCGCGAGTTGAAGTAATACTCTGCTAAGAACACTTTATTGGACACTCTTTTCTTTTCACTTGTTCCACGGACGTTGCCGAGGAACCGAACTCTCATACATTCACAAGCTTTAATACTCAGGGAATCAGCCTCAAAATGCCTGACAATACCACAGCTACCTTATGGAGCGCCGTCAAGAGCGGCGTTCGAGATAAGTCTTCTCGCTCGCAGCGCTCGCTCATCTCCGCTTTGGAGCAGCGCACCAAGCGGTTCGACGCCGAACTCACTAATCTACGGAAATCGGCCAGCGACGACCCGCACTTCCGTACTGTGATCATTGATTTACAGCGTCTTGCCCAGCAGTTTCCTTCGAAGATCGATCATGTCTTTGATTGGTGCGAGGAGCTCTACCGCCCGATGGTCCAGTACGTGGACGCCTACGCCTACTACGACGAAAGCGAGGATTCGCGTCTTCAGAAAGCTCCTTTTATTTTTGTTGACGATATGCGTGAACTACTGCAAGCCGGCGAGTCGGAAATGTCGATGAACTTGGGTTTAGCCCGCCTTTCGACCATCTCATCCACCGCCCGCCGCATGCTCACGATCCGTGCAAGCCGTCACAACTCGAACTGCATTGACTTCAGTAATGTTCACAGCTTTGAGACTGGCAAGGCTGTGAGCGCCGCCTTTGATACTGTGGATATTATGGATCGTGCCATCTTTGACATGGCCATCGTATCTCCTGGACACAAGACTTTCACCACCATGGCCGAACTGGTCTTGCTCCATAACCGAGGGCACCAGGCTCTGGCTATTTGTCAAATTAAGCAGAGCGGCCAACGCTCGCTCATGTTCCCCAGCTTTCGGGGGCCTGAGTTCAAACTCACGAGTTTTGACGAGCCCGCTGGGCTACTTCTCCGCCATAACAAGCGCACCATCCACCTCACGGCTGCACCCTACGTGGTGAACAAGTGGTCATCATTGCTTGCAGGCCTGTTTTCTGAGCCAGCTGCTTCGGGTATGGAAGCCTCGGGTCTAGGCATTTCTTGCAGCAGTAGCGATGAGGAGATTTCTGTTAAGGTAGCTCCACGCCCTGAACCAAGCAAGTTCTCGTACGAGGCCCTGAAGCGCGTTAGCGTTGGTCCCCAGCTTGACTTTGCGAGCAACTTTGCCGACTTGATGGCTCGCGTTGGGTCTAACGATTCCGAAGGTTTGGAAGAGGACTACTTGGCTGCAAACGAGCCCGGACAGGTCAAAACTGACTCTTCGCCTGCGTATGTTCCGCGCAGCTTGGATCCTGCTTCACAAGACTCTGCCAAACCATTGGCTGAGGGTCTCCTTCCTGGCCCGGCTCCCTTCTTCAAGGCTCAGGCACCTGGTGGTACTCCTAGTACGATCTTTTCATACTCTTCGGCGGAATCCCCCAAAGTCCAAAGCAAATCCCTTAATGAGGCTGAGGAGACACGCCGTAGAATTGAGCGCAGGCTGTTTTCGAAAGAGGAGCAGGACAATGCTTCCCGCTATGGTGGAACTCCTACGATGGCAGCGGACCGCACAATCTTGCCGGCCGTGCCCACGATGAGGTCTATTGACAGTGAGGCTAGTCAATCGCTGCCAAACCTTACCGAGAGCCACAGCTCTGACAGGTGGCATTCGGTCTCGAGCAAGATTTCGATGGGCAGCGTGCCAAGTATTCCCAAATCACTGGCACCTAGAAACGAACCGCCCCAAATCCCGGCTCCTCAACCGTGGATTGGCAAGGCCAAATCATCAAACTCCGTGGCTAGTAAACCCACTATTCAAGTCTCGACGCCGACACGTTCGGACTCTTTCCACGGCTCTGGTACATCTCAGGCCTTCAAACCGACTGCCACCGATTTAAGTGCTGTGCCTATCAGCCCTGTGCCAAGCGATGATGACAGGGACGCAAATACTAATGCCGCGGTGGTGCCTGTTAGACCTTCCCCAGCTCCTGCTTTTGAAGCGCCCTTCTTGCGTAGTTTCAACGAGCCCTCGCCTATTATTCGCCGTAAAGTGGTCTCCATGTACTCGCCGAAACCAGAAGACGAAATTAGAGATGAGGAGGACGCGCTGCGACCGATACCTGCTCGAAATAACGTAGACGAAAGGAACTTCAAGACAATGTCCTCCCCAAATCTGCTGCAAGACCATACCTTTAGCCCTCCTATGTTCTTCTATGAGGATGAAAAGGTGAGATCGACGCCTTCTTTGGCTTTGAAGGGGCTGAAAAAGCTGTTCAAGCGCAGTAAAAAGTCAAAGAAGAATGGCAGCAGCATGTCCTTACCTGTGACTACTGAGGCTGACGGCGATGACGAGCATGAACCTGAGGAAGCTGAGCACCCAGCGCAGGCTGGGCCCGAGCCGGACTCGGAGCCAAGTGTGCCCGATGCTGCGGTTGATGAGGAACCTACTATTGAGCATGCCCGTGCTGTTCGCTTAAGTATTCCTCAAGACATTGGCCTTGGGCTTGATTTAGGAGATCTTGGGGCCGAACTTGAGGAAGAGAAGCCGAAAATGGTTGAGACAAGCGAGCCCAAAAAGCCTGTTGTCAACCGACCCCTTAATATGATTTATCGTTCTACCAGCTCGGAAAAAAGTTTGGCTGCTATTGCTGCTGGCTCTGCTGTTGCCGCTACTACCTCCAAGCCACCTGGAACCAACAATACTAGCGAGGCCAACCGTGATAAGGATGGCTTTGACTTTACGGAAAGTGATCTGAGTGTGAAGGCTGGCCCTGCCACTGCTGTGCTTTCCGAGTCTAACAACAGGACGGTGGTCGCCAGTTCACAGTTCCCTTCATCGCACTCTATTGCTCGAACAATCAAATCTGCCCACTCTGCTGGTTCATTAAGCAATCTACGTTCGGTCAGCTCGTCTGAGTCCATCACGACTGCCAATACTAGTGTTGGCTCTACGGATGCTTGGAACCGATTCCTGCATGGCGTCAGGTCAGAGGCTACGAAAGAGATCAACCGTGCAGAGGTGACGCGCAAAACACAAGACGAACACACCAATACCTCAATTCGGATTCCTCCGGTCGTCAACGAAGTTAATGAGTCTCCTTTGGTGGACCAAGGCCCACTTGAGCCTAAAGCAGCCCATGTCGAACAGTCGGTTGGGGAACCTCGCTCTACTCTGGATCCCGGTCTCAACAGCGAAATTGACAAGAGCCAGCCTATTCTGCGCAAAATGTATCAGGAGAAAGAGGTCGAAAACCAGAAGTCGGCCACGACCGCTGACCTTCCAAGGTTTTTCCAGAACCCCAATGACTCTACGACTCAGCACGTGCGGTTAAGCAACCCTGCGTCGCGGGTATCGTTTGCGGAGGACAGCGTGCTGTCCATGTTCAGCGGCCGGCTCTGGGTATCGAAGTGGAACAGTGGCAAATGGGTACCTCTATCTCAGCTGGAGCTAGAGGTTGAGGTGCGCATGCTGAACCACGGCGGCCGGATTGTGGTCTACACTGGCGACGGCAACGCAGAAGTGCTCAAGTTCCTGCGGTCATCCAAGGTGCGCCGGTCGGGCGCTCATGACATTGAGGTGCGCCTTCGCAAAGAGGTCTTCATGATGCGGTCGCGTAGCCAGACTGATGCTCACAAGTTTTATGCGGCTTTGGGTGCCCTGAAACTGGATTTGGACGATCCGAGCACATGGAACGGCAGCAAAAGCTCAAGCTCCGACTCTGCCTCTTTGTCCACCTTTAGCTCGAGCACAGAGAGCTTGAACCGGCGGCGGACCTTAACCCCGCCTTCCCTGAGTCGTCGTGGAAGTGGACGCAGGTGGGCACCGAGTAGTGCACCATCTAGCCGATCGTCGACTCCGGTTACAATTCAAGAAGAATAATTTGAAGTGGACGTAGGTAGCTAGTGCCGGCGTAAACATAAAATGGACAATTGCATAATTGGATTCATATGTTGAGTTTTCTAAGTACGTATGGATGCTTGAGGTCGCGGCTGTCAAAGCGCGTTAATGTACGCCGCGCCGAGGAGCCGTCTAATGTCGACCTTTTCGACATCGTGGGTATCTTCCACCTCTCCCCACTGCGCCGTCTGGTGGATCACGTCGAGGTCGGCAAGCGTTGCCAGCTCGTCGATGCTCCGCCGTCCGAGCACCACGTTCATACCAACAATTAGCGATCTGGCCGCCGTGGTCGCCCGTTCGAGTGAGGCAAACTGGAAGTTGTCCAGCGTGCGGATCCAGCCGCGGACCTTGGCCTTGACCTCGGGGCTCTGGTAGTTGCCGAACAACTGCTCCTCCGTATCGAGTGCCTTGAGCTCGGGCAAGCCCCACACCCGGCAAGCATCCTCCACTACAGGCGGATATTTTTCCAGCTGGTCGGCTCGGAGCGTGCCTTCGCAGTCCTTGGCGGGAGCGATGATGAGCAGCTGGTCCGTGTCGAGGTAGGGGAGCAGTTTCTCGGTGATGGCGTCGCGCTCCTCGCGAGTAATATCAAGCGAGCGGGCCACCAGAGACGTTAACGGGATGTGGTGGTTCTTCACGGCCAAAGTGGACATGTTTCGCCACTCGTTGGCTACAAGCTCGGCCAGTACAGGGGGCTTGTGAGCCGGGATGTCTATTGGCTTCCCCGCGGGCGTTCGCAACGGCCTCTCGGCCATAGTCACTGTGTGGCTACCCGAGTCTGACGCTGCCTCGACAGCGATTTTTTCCCAGAACCTATCTGCAAGCTTCAACGACGACCGCTCGTCCTGGGCAAGCGAGGCCACGCACCGCGACGCCACGATGCAGGGGCGGCCCGCTGCGTTCCGGGCAAGCCTCGTCGGTGGCGCGCCTACAAGACCCAGCAGCCGCGCGCATGAATGAGCGCCTGTGCCTCCCCGTATGAGGGAGCCGCATGTCCGGGGAACCATGTTGAAATTTTGAGCCGGGGGGAATGCTGCTGCACCGCGACGGCCCACGCGTGCGCTAGTTGGGACGTCTCCAGCGCTTCAGCTTGTCCCACCTGACACCAGACTTGCACCTACATGTCAACGGTCCAGGAACTGCAGCAGCGAGCGACGGAGGCCCAGTCCGAGCTGGCGGCGGTACGGGCCCAGATCGCGACTCTCGAGCGGTCGCTCCAGGTCGCCGAGCTGTCGCAGCAGCAGATCGCCGCCGAGGCCGGCGCCGGCGGGCGGGTCTGGCAGGGCGTGGGCAAGATGTTCATGGCCAGCACGGCAGCCGAATACGACGCCGTGGTACAGAAGCGGACGGCCGAGGTGCGCGAGCAGGTCTCGGCGCTGGAGAAGAAAAAGGCCTACTATGACACCACTCTCAAGAATCTGACCAAGGCGCTCGGCGAAGTCAAGGTGGGTTCCGCCTGAACGGCCGAACCGAACAGCCCGGCACCAAACGTGATCAGTGGTAGCAGTAGCAGTATTAGTAGCAGCACTAGTACTAGTAGTATATACTAGTGTATGGAACAAAATAAATGAACGGACCAAGGCTGCCTAGACAGCAGAATAGCCTCCGCGGCTCGAGCCAAATGTCGACGTCACTTTGTTGACAAAGTCCCGCATCAGGTAGGGCAGGTCCTTCAAGATATCCGCAAGCGGGCCCAGGTCAACCCGCGCAGTGCCGAACCGCCGGTAGTTCGCCCAGGCGTTTGCGGCCACGTAGGCAAAGAAGGCGAAGATAAGCAGAACAAACAGCGTCCATAACCACGAGCCCGAGCTCGTGCCCGCGTCGCCGTCGTCGTCCTTGCCGTCGCCAGGCTGTTTGTCGGGCTTTTTACCGTCCGGGGGCTCCTCGCCCTTGGCACATGCGGACGGCGACCGTACT
This sequence comes from Wickerhamiella qilinensis, assembly GCA_030556915.1. Taxonomy (NCBI): domain Eukaryota; kingdom Fungi; phylum Ascomycota; class Dipodascomycetes; order Dipodascales; family Trichomonascaceae; genus Wickerhamiella; species Wickerhamiella qilinensis. The sequence continues at coordinate 141,996 of JAKTUW010000011.1, forward strand.
GTTACCTCCAAGAGGCCGCCGGTCCAGGAACTTTCAACAGATTCTTCGTTTTTGCACACATAGTGAAGCGAAGCCAACACTTTGTGGTCGCCCCATTCTGCACCTTCGAACCCGAGCTCTAGCGAACCATGAGCCCACTGGATGTTGTGATTTGCATCACCGCCATCGACATAAATAGGAATGATCTGCGTGACGTAGGTCTCGTCGCCCAATTCTACCGTCGTTACACCGCACACTCGGGACTTTTTCGGGCACAGATCTTGCGTGACGGCTCCGCAAGGGTTGATGTACCAAGTGGTGTTGGTGGTGGAGGGAGGGGTTTCGGCGACTTGCGAGGTCGTCAGTGTGAAATCAAAGTCGCTAAGGTCAAATTCGCGGTGACCGGCAGAAATCTTGTTGCACTTGAACTGCGCCAGCGCCACGCCGGCCCAAGCAAGCAGTGACAACATGGTGAGAGAGGCGGATCTAAGGGTCTGACAAAGCGATTAAATGGACAAGCGGGTTGCGGGGGATGTGGCTGCCAATGATGGATAAGGCAAGCAAGCTCGACAATTGGCTGAAATTCGGCAAGAGTAATCTTAACACTTCCAACTTATACGCTATATGTCCGGTTGCTTGGCTACTCAAGCTGTCAACCCCCTGTTTGAAATACACTCCACTATGGCATCTCTAGGAGTGCGAGGCGAGATAAGCAACTTGATTAGGTACCGCACTTGGCACCCGAGATTATCTCAGCGCTCAAGTGGGAGCCCAGAGCTCACCACCAGCTCAAGTAACACAACGCATAGAATACACTTGCTAAGTTAAATTAATATATAGCTTCTAGATAGTGTTTAAGCACTGCGCACATACTTTCCAATGACAATGCTGTGATCACGTTCGTAGGGCTCGAGCGTCAGCTGCTCCTGGGGCTTGATGCGCTCCGCGCGCAGCTTGTTCACTTCGTTGGTGAATACAACCTCAGCGGGCTGTGTTGAGTCAATACAGTTGGCCTTGATGGAGATGACGACACCGCCGCCTTCTTTGAGGAACATGTGTGCGTTGAGAGCAACAATACGGGCCTGGTCAGGCTGGGCCACATCGGCAAATACGCAGTCGACCATGCCCACAAGCATGCGGTACTTTTGCGGGTGACGAGCATCTTCGATGATAGGAATAACGTTGGGGCGCTTCTTGGCCATAGAAATCAGATCACGACCGGGGCGGTGCGAAAACTCGACGGCATACACAACGCCCGTCGGGCCCACGACATCGGCAACGTGCGACACCGAGGTGCCAGACGCGGCACCCAAATACAACACTTTGCTGCCAGGGCCCATGTAGATCTCGTCCAGGCCGCCAAGAATACCAGCAGCCAGCTTTGACCGGAAAGGGTTCCATACGCGGTACTCGACCTTCACCGGGGGAGCACCTGCCTCCTTGGCGGGCTCTTCAACCGTCACCAGCTTCTCGCGATAGACGTTCTCGCCAGGCGTCAGGTTTTTAGTGAGCAGCAGATCCTCCTTGCCGCGGCCAATGAACACACCGCCGTGACGGTGGGGCTCGACCACGACCTTGGCGCCTCCAGCGGCGCCTTTAGCACCGCCACGACCGCCCTTAGAAATTCCGCCGCCACGGCCGCCACCAAAGCCACCACGAGAGCCACCGCGGCCGCCTCCACGGCCACCGCCAAAGCCTCCGCGGCCACCTCCACGGCCACCGCCGCCAAAACCACCACGGCCGCCGCCAGCACCGCCGCGACCGCCGCTGAAACCGCCACGGCCGCCACCGCGACCGCCGCCGAAGCCTCCGCGGCCACCGCCTCTGCCATTAGGTGTAAACGCCATTTGTAAACTCTTCTGTGTGGGAGTTGGACCGAAGTTGGCAGAAAAAAGTTATCGGCGCCCTGGGCTGGGATCAAGAAAATTTCAGCTGCGTCACGTGCTTCCCCGGAGATCTTTTTTCCAAAGACCCTCTGCGGACCCTGCTTACCCAATTCCTCCCTTCCCGATGACACACGGTGACTCTCCCTCACCGTAGAGGGTAGTAGGGCTTGGGGCTTCTCGCGGCCCGCATCCTCGCGGCCCAGTCCCAAGCCACTCTAAGGCCCAGACAAGTATTGTCAGGCAAGCGTCTCTAGTTTCATATCCATGACTCGCTACTCCAAGACCCCTGTCAACCCCGCGACCTCTGCGTCGTCGCGTGGCGCCTACGTGCGGGTTTCTTTCAAGAACACCCAGGCCACCGCCCAGGCCATCAAGGGCTGGAAGCTCCAGAAGGCCTTTGCCTACCTCGAGGCTGTCGCCGAGAAGAAGCGTGCCATTCCTCTGCGCAAGCACGCCGGCTCTGTTGGCCGCACTGCCCAGGGCAAGGAGTTCGGTGTCACCAAGGCCCGCTGGCCCATCAAGTCTGTTGAGCACATCCAGGCCCTCCTCAAGAACGCTCAGGCTAACGCCGACGCCAAGGGCCTCAACACCGAGAACCTTGTCATCTCGCATATCCAGGTCAACCAGGCTCCCAAGCAGCGTCGGCGGACTTACCGTGCTCACGGCCGCATCAACCCCTACCTGTCGCACCCCAGCCACATCGAGATCCAGCTCACCGAGGGTCAGGAGCAGATCGAGAAGGCTGCTGACAAGAAGCCCGTCCGTCTCTCCTCGCGCCAGCGTGGTCGCCTGCTGACCCAGAAGCTGCGGAACTAAACCTATAAGGGGCATGCTTAACTTTGGATCGTTAGTGCCGATAATATAAATCGAAAAAGTAGCATACTACTAACTTAAATACATCTCTCATATCACACTACAGCCCACACCAGTAACAGGTGCACGGCGGCAATGTACGCTAGGGATCCGTATCGGACCTTGGGTTCCGTGAGCGCCCGCTTCAAAAACTCGATGAAAAACCGCTCGCCAGCTCCTTTACCGGCTAATGCTCGTTCGGTTTCCAGGCTCTTGAACTGTTGGTAGCTCGTCAGCCCTTCCTCGTACACGGACTTGAAGCGATCTACCTTGGGTGCCTTATCTTTGCCTCCATGGGCCTGAACGTACCTGACCCGCTCATACAACTCCAAGTTGTCCTGTTTCACGGTTTCTAGCTCCTTGCGTTGCGAAGTTATCACATCTTTGGTACGCCGGAGGTCCTCTTCCAACTCGACTGTCTTTTCCTTGAATCTGTCGCGCTGCTGCGTTATCACGCTCAAAACAGAACCATCAACATTACCAGGCGCCGATGGTTGGGGCCCACTTTGAACAAGGGGTCCAGGGCCACCCCTAGCTGCCGAAGTGCCCGCTCTGATGGACGACGCAGGAGAGACTCGCCGCGGGATGGCTGTCCACCCTGAAACAGCTGAAAAAGTATCATTATCGTGGCGATTCAATGTCGCGAGGTCAGTTTCCAGTTGCTCGACCAACTTGCGTGATTTGTCTAGCTCAGCATGCAACTTAGCAGTAGTACCCTTGATTTTCTCGTTTTCTGCCTGAACATCCTTGGACGAATTGCGAAGGGCAACCAATTCATCATTGAGCTTGTTGTTTTTTGCCTGTAGTACTTGCTCGAGATCCGATACCGAGCGACCATTGCCCACACCAGAATTGGCATCCTCGTCGCCAAATTCAACGGAACGAAGAAACTGAAGCTCTGTTTTGATTTGATCGTAATCTTGTTGCTGTGCGAGGGTAGAACGTGAGTGTTGAAGGTCCTGCCGAGTGGCCAGGAGCTGTGCTCGCAATGTCTCGAGAGCAGAACCATGCTCCGATTCCGACAAGTCTTGCTTTGACCGAATCTCTTCGTAGCGCTCGACGAGCCGCGAGTTTTCGGTTTCTAGTGAGAGTATGCGAGATTCCAGCTCCTGTTTCTCAGCGAGCTGGGCTGTGCCCGTTCTTAAATTTTCCAGCTCTTTACGCAGAGTAGCATTGCGGGCCTCCATCTGAGTTACTTTGAGTGCCGACCGCTCCAGCTCGCGAACAGTAGTGTTGTGCTGAGCGAGCTTCAAGGTTGCCTCCGAGGGATCTTCGCCAGACTGAGAGTTGAGACGCGCCTGAGCCACCTCGTAGTTCTGCTTGAGCTCATCTAGTTCGCTGGCCAAATCCTTCTCCCTGAGCTCCCAGTTACGCTGCCTCTCGTCCCATTGTGCGTTCAGCTCCTTCTCCTTGGCCTTGACCAGCTCGTTGGTCGTGTCGGCCGCTTTCTGCTCTGCTGCAGCCAGTTTGGCCTTTATTTCTCCATATCCAGATGTTCTAGCGAGCTTTTGCTCAAGTTCTGCTTTGTCCTTGCGCAATTGGGCTACTTCCTGTGCCTGCCCAACGCTGGCGGCAGAGGCCTCTAGCAGCGGCAGAGGGTCGGCGACCTCACCGATCACTTTGTAGCTGTTGATGAAGCAGCTTTCGGCATATTTCGTGCGATTGGTCAGGTTATCAATCTCGGCCTGGTACAGCTTGAGCAGGCTCTTGATCTGTTCTAGTTTCTGGGTATCATCGAGTTTCTTGAACTCTTTAGTCTTTGCCGAGAGCTCTTTGCGATTGGCTGTGCCCGTCGACTGGTTTTCGATGATTTTCTGGCCCTGCTCATCCAGCAGCTTTTGGAAGTTGGTCAGGCCAATCTCCGACCAGGCCCGGATGGCTCTTTGGAACGATTCGTCCATCGTGGCAATCGCAGCGCGCGTGGCAGGTTACGTGAGCCCAGTATCCCTCCAGGGGACGCTCACGAGGGTCAACGGACGATGCAACTTCTCAGGTTAGGGTGAAAAATTTGCCCCGTTCACTTGGCCAACTCCACAAACAACGTCTCTCCAACCCAACTACCGGTCGACTGTGACATGAAATACATCCAAAGTGAGCAATTTCTTGACATTCCCGAGGGAGTCACCGTCTCTATCAAGGCGCGAAACATCACTGTGACGGGCCCCCGTGGCACGCTCACCAAGAACCTCCAGCACATCGACGTGACTTTTCATAAGGTGAGCGAGCGGAAAATTAAGATCTCTGTACTCCACGGCTCGCGCAAACAGGTCGCCACGCTGCGCACCGTCAAGTCGCTGCTCACTAACATGATCACCGGCGTGACCAAGGGCTTCAAGTACAAGATGCGCTACGTGTATGCCCATTTCCCTATCAACGTCAACCTCGAGAACCAGGGCACCAAAATTGAGATTCGCAACTACCTTGGTGAGAAACAGGTGCGCACGGTCACTGCGCTCGAGGGCGTGAAGGTCGAGGTCTCCAAGAATCAGAAGGATGAGCTTCAAATTACCGGGAACTCGATCGAAAACGTGTCCCAAACAGCTGCCGATATTCAGCAGAGTTGCAAGGCCCGCAATAAGGATATCCGGAAGTTCCTCGACGGCATCTACGTTTCTGAGAAGGGCGTGATTGCCGAGGAGGCCTAGGCTCTTTGTGACTGTTAGCTGCCCACACAATACCTAACATATGTATCTCTGGCCATAGTATTTGATTATTGCCGCAAGGCTCGATACGAGAAGGCTCGTATCACGGTTCGACTTGATAGGATGCTCTTGGCTTGCTTTAAAGCGGTTGAAAGCTTCTGCTTTTCGAGCTTGATCTGTGGCGAAATCATCATAAATTCCAACTATGCATTAGACATCCAGAGCCTTTATTGGCAAGAAGTAGCTTGATTTCTTATTTATTTGATTATTTATTCCTTTGTTTCTTCAATATGCTGTTTCTTCATTTCTCCTCTCACTCTAATGTGCTCCTAGGAGCTTGGCTAGAGGACGTAGGAGGTCACGATCTCAAGCTCCACAGAGATCGCATCGCCGCAGACCGGCTTAGTTCCGTCGTCGATGACGAGGACGTTATTCCACGATGGGCAAATGACGGTGCGGGCGCTCTCTTTGGGTACGAGCCGCGAGCCATAGCTGGAGAATCCAGTGGCCACGGTCCACAACGTACTGTTTACCTGCATGACGTTGTTAGGGGTAGTCTTGATGGCAGCCATGGGCTCCGGCTGCAGGACCATCCCATATTCGGGCAAGAGGACTCCGTGAAATTCTCCAGCATTTGCACCATTATTTTCGTTGGTGCCCAGAGAACCGTCGCTGTAAACGTTAACAACTTGCTCATGGACAGCCGGCGCGCTTGGTTGGATTACCACCAGCCCGAACACCTGGCCCGGCTGCAAGCGCTGGATCGGGTTCTGACAAGCGGCCAGGCCTGCTAACGAGAAGAGTGCAATAAGGTAGGGCTGCATTGGAGACGTTTGTTGTACGATCAGGAATTGACTGGCATGTCCCGTTCAAATAGCTACATTTGCCAGCAGGCTAGCTCTTGCCGTATCGGGCGGTATCCCGAGGTGGTGGCATGGGGCCCCTCGTTTCTCTATGGATCGGGCAGTTCCAGTGTCAGTGACGCGGCATGGCAGTGCACCCTAGAAGAAAGGTCCACGTCGCCTCCTGCTTTTCATTTCGGGTAATGGTTCACTCCTTGCGGTCGAGACAGGGTTGCAAATACCGGTTATTATGTGCCTTTGGGAGAGCTATATTTTGAGTCTATGAAACAGCAGGACAACCTACACTGAGCACGCTCAGCTTAACTTAGCAAGCGTCTCACGACCGTCCTTGGTATAGAGCCACTCGTTGTAGTTGCCGGCCCACTTCCAAATCGACCAATAGGTGCCGACGGGGATGAGCACAAAAAGGAACTGCGACCGCACGCGGCGGAACGAGTTGAACACGCTATTATACAGCATGCCCTTGAAGTAGTTCTGCGCCAGCGGCGAGAGACCGTAGCGAACGGTGTACCTCTGCTTCGGGCCGGGGAAGAAGTCGTGTTCAGCCATCGTTAAATTAACTGGTGAGGAGGGAACAGAGCTCAGCTAAGCTGTCCCGACCAAAATCGCAATGCAAGTATTGGTCGACGGCGCTGAGTCAGAATACCAAGTCACTGAGTCACGCAGCCGAACCCCGAGAAGAACGAGCACGAGTGAAAGCCAAGTAGAATGCCAGCAGTAGATCTACAGAGTATAAAAGATTTATGTATTTCATTTTCAGGCCTGAAGTCCATAGGCTGCCTGCAGCTGTGTTTTAATGGCAGGATTGAGTTTGGCAATCAGCTCGCTAAAGTCAGACAAAAACGACTTGTATCCCAGAAGCAGGCCGGCGATAGCCTCGCGCAGCTCGATACTCGGATCCTGATACGACGCGAAGGACGCAAATAGAGCCAAAAGCTGCTGCTCTGTTAGGGATCCAGGGTTAGCTCCCACGACACGACTCAGCCCCCGATAAGCGGTGTCCTTCTCGTAAGTTTCCTCGACGTCAGCCATGACTATCAGCCATCTCTCAATAATGCTGCGGAGATGTGGTGCAATGAGCTCGGACACACCGAGTCCTAACCTCCCTATGGCAATCGCTGCATTTTGTAGGAGTGGTGTGGCCTGGCTGTGCATAAGAACAGTACCTAGGCGTTGGAACACTTCGTTGAAGTATGGCTCCATGCCCTGCTCCATCACCACGGCTATCTCGCCAAGAGCCCACATCGCATTGTTACAGATGGCCTCCAACGCTGGGTCCTCGTCCTTGATGTTGAGAGTCAAAGTTCGGATGATAGCATCTTGCCTCGGCTGAATCTCCACAAACAGATGAATGGCCATATCTCCAATGAGCCCAAAGGCAGATTGCCGCACTTCGGGAGCTGGATCCTCGAACGAAACCTGAACCATATCCATCACAGTAGGATCTCTATAAGCGTCAAGCAGCGGCTTAGATTCCTTTGGCAAATTTTGGATGAGTACATCGATCATATCGAGGGCACAGGCAGTGAAGTCAGGTTCTGGTTCCTCGCTACTCGCAGGGTCCATCTTGTATCGCTCAGCCAGCATTAGATTATGCTTGATGGTGTTGACAGAAAGATCAAACACAGCCGACGCATAAGGCAAGAATGTTTGACGCGCATAAGATGCGATCACAGATAAGGTCTCCAAGAGAGACAAAAGCTCATAATCGTCATTGTGTGCCTGCCAGCGGCTAGAAAGTGGACCCATGAGGAGCATAAGGTAGTCAGGGTCTGCAATCTCATAATTGACAGCACCAATACATGCCTGTATACAATCGTAGAGCACCATCATATTTTTCTGCTGGTATTTGGCGAAACACTGCTGGAAATGATGGAGCAGCGGCTCAATATACGGAGTAAGCTTATCGCCAGCCAGTTCTGCCACCACAGATATTGCCGTGCAGCCTGCCTGTTGCACCTTTTTATTCTTATCGAGCATGCTCTGCAAAAGACTTTGAAATACCATTGTGAAGAGATCTTCAACAGTAACTACAGGCTCACCATAACGGCCAAGGGTCCAGCAGCTAATTTCGCGAATCTGCGCATGGTCGTCATGTAACAACTTGACCAAGAAGGGAATAAGTTCAGGTACAAAATCCACTGCACCAGATTTTAGGATACCTGGAGCGATTGCACCAAATGCCAGAACAGCAGATTCACGAACGGACCACTGTCCATCGTTCAAACGTTCAAGCAGGTGGGGTTGAGCAATTTTCAGAACAGTAGGTGCATGGTGAATCGCGAAAGCGTCGAGAGCGGCAGCAGAACATTTGCGCAAATTCCATTCAGCCAAGGAGTCTTCTAAGTCTTCCTCATCATCGTCGTCATCGTCGTCGTTGTGGGCGGTCTTTTCTTCGTGCTTCGTCTTGACTGTGTGGGCATCTTTAGACTTCATATTTACAGGGCGGATATCCTCAGCACGATCTTGGACGTTTTCATCTTCTTCATTGAGATTATCAAGCAGAAATAGATCCATTTCCGAGTACACCATGGTGGATAAAATGACGGGAATGATAGGAGGCAGCAGTGGCTCGACAATCTCCGGTTCAATATACAAACTTTCGGAGAGCCCCAGAATGAATTCTGCCCCCTCGAGAGCTACCTTCTCGTCGTTATCCTTGATGCAGTGGAGACAGTAGTTGACAACACCCTCAAGGTGCGAGGTAAGCTTGTCAGGTCGAACCTCGAGCAGCTGGCTAAAAGCCGACGCAATATTGCGCCGTGTATCCGGGAAGGGATCGTTGGCCAGAGTGAACAGAGCCTCGAGAAAAATGTCGATATGCGCCAAAAAATCCTGGCTCTGCTGTTGGATAAACTGAGTCAGGCAGAATACAGCCAGGCTGCGAATTCGAGGCTCTGGGCTCTTGCAGAGCTCTATCAACTTGGGAATCAAGATCTGTGATGGTCGATCGCCATTACCAGTGAGATCACGATCGAGAACATCGGCAGAGTCCTCGCAGATCTTGGCGAGTGCACTCATAGCACCGTCCTGAATGGCAGGAGTCGTCTGTTCTCCATCAGCGAGGTGAACAAGCTTACCGATAAGGTCGGGCCACTGCTGCGTACCGAGTTTCGAGAACAAGGTGGTCAGCACGATACCAGAAATGTTACGAATCAGGTTTTCATGGTCGGCCAGACCGTTCAAAATGCCCGCCTTCAGATATTCCACCACTCCGGGTGTCAGAGGATCTTGAATGAGATTGTTTTTGAGCCAAAGCCCAGCCGTGGCGCGAGTCGATGTGGCTACGTTAGGCACAGGTGTCAAAAGCAGGTACAATAAATAATTGTTCAGGTGTTCATTGTGCTTGGCATCAGCGAGCGCCTGTTTTGCTTGCTGACGGGCCGCCTGCGATGGCGACGTCGACTGCTCCAGCACGACCGCCAGCTGCTGCACGGTGCCTGTGTCCGGGCTCCAGTCCGACATAGTCCTATTGTAACTGACTTGCTTTTTTCCGCCAGATTTGAAATCTGTACGTTGTCAGCCACTGTTCAAGGTGGGGGAATGCTGAGTCACCCTGGTAAAGCCCGCGCTGAATGTTGGCGAAATGTGGCTCTGTGCCGCTAGCGGTCTTGACTAGAAAACGGCACCTTCTCTTCCCCGAGGTTCAACCTGCCAGAAAGGGCCAGGCGCTCCTAGCTCCCAAATCAATATGAAATAGTAGCTGAATGATGGTAAATATCTACATTTGAGAGCATTGGCAGACTCCCAAGTGCTTGGCGCTTACCTGCCCTCGCACCAAGGCTTGCATGCTCACGACCGGCCAGGCTGCTAAAAACAGCCGCACGCATCTGGCCGATGGTATCCTACCCCCACCCGCTCTCATGAACACTAGGGTTGAAGGTAATGGCATATTGGAGAGCTCGCGCCAAGAACGTATGATCCAAATAAATTTAATAAATACAGTACAAACCAGGGGTTTAATAGCCCTTAACTAAAGTATCAAGTTTTCGTTGTATCTCACGAATGCGGGACAGGTTTTCGGCGATATTGGGCAGTATTTTGCTGTCGATATCGAGTTCTTGGAGGCCACGGTCAAACGCCTCATCTTCTGATTGACAGATACTCATGGGCAAAAGTGAGAGTGGTTGAGCACCGGCCAGTGGTGACTCGAGCTGATCATCGGAAGAATCATCAGCGACCAGCTCCGGAGGTGCGTTTCCATCATTGAAACGAACGGACGGTCGACGTCTGGGTCGACAATCTTCACCTGAATCGTTTTCTTCTTGGATTTGACCCATGGATCGCAGTATGCTGATGTTCATTTCTTTGTTCTGACGCGCCAGGCGCTCATTGGGAAGCTCGAGAAGCTCTGCGGGTACATACCCCATCTCTGCGGTCTCCGTGGACTGAACATACCACCAATAAAAGTGGTCATCATTGAGTAGGATCAATGCTTCGTTTTTCTGCATAGTGACTTGTCCATCCTGAAAGGCCAGAAACGGCTCTAGACAGTAGATGACATTGTCCATGTACCTTTCGCCCACTGTTGACATGGGGCCACGTTTGCGTCGAAGGAGGGGCCAGCGCTAACCAATTTAAAGCTGGCTAAGGGGGCAATAAGTGCCTTTTGAAGACTCGGCGACAGTCGGCGGATCTTGCTGCACGCAACCGTAGAACACGAGGGTACTGAGACGCACTGCGTGATCAGGATCAAGCTCCAACTTTGAAAAAAATTTAGAGCCACTCGAGTCGCAAGTCTTTGACCACGCTTTATACGACCCACGGCGAGGTCCTGGCAGAAAAATCCTGACTCTGAATCTGTTTGGAATCTGGCGTACAGGGTGGAGTTGCATGATGCAGCCGGATGGTGCCTTGCATAAAAATGAAGCATGTCAGCTATGAGCTGGACCCAGGCTAGAGAGGGTGCCCCGACAAAACCAAACTCAGAATTTGAGCGCCCCTTCGGATACGGATGATCACAGGTATAGCAAATAGCATATTTTGCAGCTGAAAATTTCATAACACTATCGAGCAGTGCCATAATACCTGCCAGGCGTTAACATCGGCGGTTGTTTCAAGTGGCTGCGCGATGCGACCCATAGGTCAGCGAGGACCCAGGTCCCAGCGAGATTCACATCTGAAATTAGGCCCGCGGCTTGCGGCGGCGCTTTGTTTAGGCTACTGGAATGTGATTAGTTAACCTTGGTTTATTAGGTTGCTTTCACCTGGGAGACTGAGCTCGGTTTGAATCCTGTGGTTGTGAGAGCGGGCCGGCTGAAAGATCTGCACCTGGCGAGGACCCACAGGACCTAGCTTATGCAGGAGGTTGCAGATCGCAGGGGTTCAATCGAAACCAAACAACCTGGCGTGCCTGGACCTGAAACACAGGAATGCAATACCAAAGGCATTCAACTGCAGCCACGAGAGCTCTGCGGGTGATCTTAGTGGGTTCCGTTTGTATCAGGAACTGGAGAATAAGGCTCCGGTTTCCGGCATCGCCACATTCTTTTGTATAATTTCACGCTGCTTGCTCGTCGTTCGGATTCGACAAGCGACCTGTCAAATAACCCCCACGCCGATGCGTTCGATATGTTGTGATATTATCCAACAACAGATCGACGGCCAACTGGATACTTCTGGCTAGAATGACGAGAGACGTTCCCAAGACAAGGCCGCGGCCTGGCTGTATGAGACAAGCCATTGGGTCCCGCGAAGAAAGTTAAGACTAGGCTGCAGAAGACTAGGGATTTAGAGTCCGAGTGAGTCAACACATATTGATAGAGCTACGGCAGTCCACCGAACTAGGGATTTACACTAGGCTTCAAGTACCCGAGTTTATCCTGCGAATCACTTGAGAGGTCGATGTGGAGCTCCATGCTTGAGACACTTTGATGCAGTCGTGCATAGCTTATCCACTTGATCCCCTCCACAAAGACAAAGTATCCAAAACTACAAAGGAAACAAAACTAGGCATGACGGTATAATGATGGTGCTTGACTTTCTAGACGTTTTAACAGCGCGTGGCAAGACACCCTGGTTGCCAGGAGCTGATGCGGTGTGCCCGAGCCAAAGTCGCGCGTCGACCCTGGTCGACGGACAGCCAGCATAGCAACCCAAGAGTTCTTGATCTTGTACCTGCAGCTCCTTGATCTAGCGGGTATGGAGTAGGCGGTGGATGTGCGGGAAATAGATGCATGCGGTACGGTCCCGCCGGTGCTCTGGCGCGCGACCCAGGCACCTGAGAGTCTGTGCAGTGTGTGCCTGCATTCGCCCTCCCACTTCCCCAGTACTACATGCAGCCCCTCCCCACGGCCTTGGCCCTGGCCCTAGCAGGCCCTGGCATCTGTGCTGCTGGCTAGTGGCTGGCCGTATGGCCCAGCGAGCACTCGGATCTTGCCCGGCTGACCTACGTGCCGACGATGGCTCTGCGGAGATACCAGCACGATGCAGTCACCTTTCATGTGGCGTGGCTGTGGGTAAGGGATTAGGCACCGCCATCTGCATTGCACTCGGTGCCCAGGCACCCGGTGCGCTTGGCCCGAGCATGCCGGCCAAACAGCAAGCGGTAAGGTATCACGGCAAACCGTACGTAATCTATTTCTCCGTAGCTGCTAAAAGACCTGGCCCTGCTGGCTGCCTATTGTCCAAGCGTACAACATCGCAAAACGATTGCGACAAACGGAAATTTCCATCAAGGCTCCCCCACCGGACTAGGTCACGCGTTAACGGCAGGTCCGGGCACTCCTCTGCCTCCCTTGCCCTCGTAAACCAGCACAAGGCTAGCCTGCCGCCCTTAACCGTGTTAATCATGTGATGAGCCAAGTGCCGCAGCCGCTGCGGGGTGACATAGTTTTCCTGCTTATGCGCATCCATTCCCCGGACTTTGGCGGCCGCTGCGAGCCTTCTTAAGGCTACCCACCCCACCAAGCTTTCCTTTCTACACACGCACTGCGCACCCACGCTCTCCCCTCAACAGGCGGTGGCAACTCGTATTCCAGCTACAACGCAGAATGACAGGAGGGGGAACCATCCACAGGAGCATGTCGGCGCGGACAATGTCCAAACAGCCGTCGCCCAGCGAACTGGGCGACGAAATAGTTCCCGACCTCAAACTGAACAAGAAGCTCGTCGATACTATCAACACACACGTGGGCGGATACAAGCGCCAAGCCAACTCTTCTGTATCGCTTCCGGGCTCGTATAACTCGCGCGGCGGCCGGAGCTTCTCTGGCCCTGCATCGCCCGCCGGGCTCTTTTTGGGGCGCCTCAACTCGCAGCTCAGCTCTCCCAGTGATGGGCTGAGTGTCAGTAGCGTCATGCGCGAGGCGGACCAGCGAATTGGATCGTACAGGTTGGGTCGTGTACTTGGCACTGGAGGCTTTTCCGTAGTCCGCGAGGCCCATGGACCGAGTGAGGAGGAGGTTTTGGCTGTGAAAATTGTGGACAAGCGTCACGCTGACCTTGTGCTGGTCGAGCATGAACGCGAGATTTGGCAGGGACTGAACCATCCGCACATCCTCCCTTTGCTTGATGTCCAAGACACGACCAATTCTCTCTATTTATTTACCCTGTGCATTCCCGAGGGCTCTTTGCACGATCTGATACGGCGCCAACGCCGCAGTGGCGACACTACGGACAAATTTAAGAATGAAATCAAGTCATATATCGCCCAGTTGGTGGACGCTGTGGACTACCTGCATAGCTATGCCAAAGTCATTCATCGAGACATCAAGCTGGAAAACTGTCTATTGGACAATTCGCGCGGTCTACAGCTGTGCGATTTTGGCCTCAGTCAGTACATGGATGAGCAATGTGTCATAGACGACGAAGGTAACCACAAGGTGGGTCCTGGCCCTACGTCGAGCTCTCTTTCCAACTGGGGCCGCAGCAATCCATCTGGCACCGCTCTTGCCTCTGTAGGCGGCGAGGACGGTATCCTACCCTCGCAGGCGCGCAGAAGGGCCTACACTTTTGAATTGGGTACGCCTCCGACCGAAACGCCGCTCAACTCCAACGGTCCGTCGCTGGCAGGCTCCTTCCAAGACACGCCGCCTGCAGGGTTTCGCACACGCAACAATTCGGTGAGTAGCAGCAACGGCGGAGGCGGGCTCTCGCGCAGGAGCTCTGTATTGAGCATGGCCGACGCCACTCGCCAGGGCGGCTCCATGCACTATGCCGCGCCCGAACTGCTTGGCCCTGGCGCCGTCGGTGCCAGTGTAGATATTTGGGCGCTTGGTGTGGTCATCTACACTGCCATCACGAACAAGTACCCGTGGCACCACTCACTGACGGCTAAACTGCGCTCGCTGATTCTGACGACCGACTATGATGATGCCGCGATAAGGGACGACGCCGCTCGCGCCATTGTGGCGCGGTGCCTTGTGAGGGATCCGGCCCAGCGGGCGGACATTGCGGAAATCAAGACCATGGTATCTGCCTGGGTCAGTGAGTAGCTTGCTGTAACTCACGCGTCCTCACGAGTCCTTTTATCCTCCTCCTCCTTTGCGTTTCCTTTCCCCCAAACCTCCCTTCTTCTCTCTTGGGTTCCTTCCCCATTCATTGCTTATTTTGGCAGCTTGCACACAGAATGTTATTATTTATTAGTACTATAGAAACTATATGCGGGGCGGACGGTAAACGGCGGGGGGTGAGCTGCAGAACACGCTCTTGTGTGAGCGTGGGGCGGGGATGGGCGAGTTAAGGGTAGTAATTGTTGCAGTTTAGTGTTGCCCAGTTTGTTAGTGGTAGCTAGCTATGAACTATTCGATGCGGCTGCCGGCATGCGAGCTGGATGTTTAGTCCTTTTTGCCTCTCTTTTCCTGCTCGAGGGCTTGACGGCGCCGCTTGACCTTGATGTTGTTGTAGGTGGACAGCAGGAAGGCAAAGAACGAGAAAAACGGCACCCAGGCGGCCTTGGGCACGTACTTCTGGGCAATGGCGAGCAGGAAGGGCGACGTGACCCAGGAACTACGCAGCACGGGCAGGTACATGAGCTTGACCGCGGCCACGACCTGCTCAGGCGTGTTCGCACCGGCAAAAATGGACATGAAGATCAAAAACACGAGCGACTGGATGGGGGTCACAAACAGGTTGGACGCAAGGATCTGTAGCAGCTTGGCGCCGGTGGAGGTGCGGCCCTGGAAGGCCTTCTGCAGCCACTCAACAAGAAAGTGCGAGAGCGGGCCCGACACGAAAAAGCCGTACGCGGCCATCTTAAGCACGCGCGGAGACAGGTACGTGCCGGTGTTGGGGTCCTTGTCGCCGGTGACCACCGAAGCAATGAGCTCGGACAGGCCATTGAGCACAGCCGACGTCTGGGCCTTGGTCCGGATAGGGTGGAGGTTCAGGGCCACCAGGTAGTTACCGATGAGCTCGCCCGAGTCTAATTTAGAGAACACCATGTGTTTAGTTCGCGGGGGTTTGAAGAGGAGGGCAGGTTGCAGTTATATAGAGCCGCCAGCTAGGTAGTGGTGGGTTAAACTTGAGGCACGAAACTGTGGGGGTGTTCCTGGCCTATGCGTGGTATGCGACTTTCTGCTTGTGCAAGTGGTCAGGTCGAGGGAAGCCTGGCGGGAGCGGGGTGGGGAAGGGCGGGAGTGGGGTACAGGTGATAACAGGGGGGTGGGCGAGGCACGCCTTAAGGATGTCTCGGCGCTGCTGCTTGGCGAGAAAAGCACACCTACCCTGACTGCTTCCCACAGCCCTTGAAAATGCGGGGAGGGTGCTGCGTTGACTAATTGATTCTCTGGCCTCGTCCGGGCCCCTCTGCGGGCTGAAGGAGCCCGACGTAAGCTGCGCGCTGTAACAGGAGCGGTAAGGTTAGCGCCGACCCACCACGTGATGGCATACCGCATGCGGTTGCGTGTTTCAGGATACTTTAAATACAAAAAGGTGGCGCCGGGTGCTTGTGGCGACCGCTCGTATTTGCTCAATTGCTGCGGATACACAGCGTTTTGAGAGGCTCCAGTCAATTGATCTGCTGCTGACTTGTTGAATTACTGCTTATCGCCGGGAGTAATATGAGTGCCGTACTACACCAGAAGGAAGACGCCTTTATTGTCAAAGCTTCCAAGAAGTTTTCTTATGTGGAGGTTTATCGCAGACTGCTTGTAGGTCTTAGCTCTCTTGGAATTACGGAGGAGACAGTCCAGCATTTCCCTTCGGACAAGGAACTGGACTTCGCTCTCAAGGTCGACCTGGATAGCGTCATGAGGCCCAAAGGCGCACCTAAAGCGTTTTGGGAAGATCGAAAAGTAGAATTGGAAGGTGAGATGTACCAGGTCGTGAAGCTCTTGGACAGATTGGTAGCTGAGGGGGAGGGGCCGCGCGACGGAACCAATCTGACCGAGAGTGAATTGCTTGAAAACGGTCTGCCTCGCAATTATCAGTTGGAGACTGTCAGGATAGTTTCAAGCTACTATAAGGACGTCCTTGGCACGGAACCTTTCTTCAGCTACCATTACAGCAAGTTTCAAACTCTTGGTCGCAATCTGGACACAGCACTAGAGGAGCATCTTACGGAGTACTTCATGATTCTAAAGGCAACTCAGTCTGACGAGATTGTGAACAGACTCCGATATCCCTTGAGAAAGAAAGTTGGCATTCGGTACATCTTAGCTGGCCAGCAGCGCCGGCCGAATTTGATCAAGATTCTAAAGCTGTTCCAGGAATCTAAGTACATAAACAAGGACCCTCCCAAGGTGCACGAGGAAACCTCAGAGACTGCCTTCGAAGTGATCTCCTCCAATGATCTGCAAAGCTTGTCCCCAGCATCGACAGTTTCTAGTGGGCGGGGAGACGACTGGGACTTTGTTATGATCAACGGCGATCAGGCCAATAGAGTGGCGCTGGACTTATCTGATCGAAGTGTCGAGTGACCGAGTGAGCAGCGTCTATCAGCGGAAGTATAGCCACTGCAGGGTTGATTTAAGCTGCGCTTCAGCCCGAAATAGTACCCATTACAGGCTGCGACTAGCTCATACATGGCTACCCTTTATTATTTCAAGTAAATAGACAACCTCTCTTTTTTTTTTTTTTCTTTTTCTTTCTTTTTTTTAATCATAGTTTGATGTCATCTGCTGGTTCGCCAAGCGTTGAGTACCTGTTTGGTGCACAAAATACTCTCCAAATATGCGGCATGCCGGCTAGCGCGTGGGTAAATGTGCACTCTGTTTTAGTAATTGCGCCAGTCAGGTTTTCTTGGAGCGTCGGTAGTAGTAGAGCAACGACTTTGGGGCAAAGCTACGCATTGAACCGAGCGTAGAAACGCCTCTCTAATAATCTAGGAACTTGTATGTTTTCTCAGTGACAACATTTGAAGACGCCGTTTGAAGCTTGAAGCGTTCTGGCCGAAGCGCTGCTGCACCCTAACCTGCCGTTCTATCTGGCCTCCTCGTCCCACCACTTCCCAGCCCCACGTCGCCGTGTATGCCAGGGCGGTGGGAGCACTGCGCGCCTAGCGTGCGTCCGCGCCGACCTCGTCGTTTGACTCAGCATGTCCCAAATCGTCAACTGTTCTGCTTCTGTCAGTTGACATTCAACCACGACGTAGTGCGACGATGAACCTCAACCCCGAGGGTTCCCACTCGCCAGGTGATCACACGGACGATGTTGCCAACCAGCACATGCTGGGTGACGATCTCGCCCTATTTGGCGATCACGTCGACGACCCTAGCGCTCCTGGAGGCGGCGATCCCCTAGGTGGGCTCGGCCACCATGATTTTGACCCCGCCCAGCAGAGCGTTTTTGATCAGGACGTGCACCACCAAGTCAACGACGACCCGATCGCCGTGCACTCCCACCACGACTCTCCTGCTCTTGTAGGCGGTTCCAATGCGGCCGATGTCGCTGGCCCCGGCAATGCCGAACACATCCACGACGCGCCTCAAGAGCTTGGAGCGGACATTTTGGATGATATGGGCCTGGGAATGGAGGGAAATGGCGCGGATGTCCACGATGAGCATAGTGACGCGCCCGAAGATGCGCATGATCCCGTCGAGGGTGGCCACGCGGGCGCGTCCCCCGTGGCGCCCAACAACGATAATGCGCAATTGACCGGTGCTGACGCGTCTGGTAGCGTGGAGTCAACAACAAACGAGATTGGCGACTCCACGGCGGCCTTGGGTGAGCAGCCTGGTGGACCTACTTCTGTGCCTCGCTCTCCTGCAGAGCAGCCTGGTGCTCAGCTAGACGTTCCTGGACCTACTTCTACCGATCCTGCGGACGGTGGTCTTGGAAATGTTAGCGCTACAACATCTGGCCACGGAGATGTGCCTTCTGTACTGGCTGAGCCCACGCTACCTTTGTCTGGCCTGGGCGAGGAACCTATGGAACTCGACGCTGGACCTGGTGATACATCGAAGGTCCTGGCTCAGAATGTGACCGTGAAAACTGACCCTGATGAGCCTAAGCCTGACCGCCAGGCCGAACAGACGCATACGGTAGTGATTCCATCTTACGCTGCGTGGTTCGCCATGACCAAGATTTCTGCCATCGAAAAAGAGTCGCTGCCCGAGTTCTTCACCGGACGTAACCGTTCCAAGACTCCACAAGTGTATGTCAAGTACCGGAATTTTATGATTAACTCATACCGTCTCAATCCTACGGAGTACCTCACTGTCACAGCGTCCCGGCGCAACCTGGTTGGCGACGCTTGCGCGATTATGCGGATCCATCAATTCCTTGAGAAATGGGGACTAATCAATTACCAAGTGGATGCCGAAGCTTGGCCACAGAATGTCTCTCCGCCGTTCACAGGCCACTGGCAAGTCAAGTATGATACACCTCGCGGAATGTTTCCATTTCAATTGTACAAAGGCATGGAGGACCCGTCGTTACAAGCACCGTTCCCAGAAACTCCGTCCAGCCATCTCGGCTCCGTGCATAGGGACATTCCACGCTTTGCCAATGAAAACGCCCCTCCTCCTGGAGTCCCTGGCGCCGCTGGCATCGGTGGTGCCTCTGGTACACCAGTGCATGCGGGCTTACACCAGCCTGGTCCTCCTGGACCCGCTAGTGGACCTGGACCTGGACCCGGAAACCATTTGGGACCAGGAGGAACTCGGGCCACACCTGGATCCACAGTGGGCACTCCTGGGTCGATCAGCGGTAAGAATGGAGTGTCGGCTGGTAGTAAGACAGTGGTCAAGGAGGAGGAGTGGACCGATGACTGGACAAAGGAAGAAGTTCTCAAACTTCTCTCGGCCATCGAGGAGACACCACATGACTGGGATGCTATCGCCAAGAAGGTTGGTCGTGATAAGTCCGCCGTTGTGCTCAAATTTGTTCAGCAGGGCATTGAGGACAAATTTAGCGAGGAGTCCTTGGGGCCTTTGAAGTACAACACTAATCACATTCCGTTTGCACGCTCAGAGAACCCGGTGCTAAGTGTTTTGGCGTTCATGTCAAGTTTGGCAAATCCAAGCGACATCCAAGCAGCACTGGGGCGTATTCGGACCTCACGCAAGGAGGCTGCAGCTGACGCTGCTCTGGTGCAGGCTGAAGCCGAAAAATCGCGTGCTGGTAGCGAGCATCGGTCACCGCCTCTTAAAAATGATGGAGAGGTACCGTCTCTTGTCAGCGATACAGACAAGGGCGGCTCTACTGAAACAGACTCTGCTGGAGCAGCCGTATCCGATGGCGGTCTCAAGGACAAAGAGGACGTTAGCATGTCACTGGATGAAAAACCTGAGGAAGGAGCCGATAAGCACGGCGACCAAAAGTCAGGAGCAGACGAGACCGCGGGCGGCGCTTCTAAGCACACTGCGAGCGAATATGTAGCGGCGTCACTGGCGCTGGCCGCCGACCGCAGCAGCGTGTTCAGCGACTTTACGGAAAAGCAGATGTACCAAAAGTTCATGTCGCTGGTACACCACCAACTGGAAATCATTAATATGAAGCTGGAAAAGTTCAACCTCATGGAGTCTGCGCTAGACACAGAACGGCGCGAGATGGATCGCGTGCGCGAGCTTTTGTTTCTTGACAGGCTGGCCCAGCGTCGCACCGTTGACAGCGTGGAATTGCTGCTGTCGAAAGCCGTAGACGCGGCGCAGACCGGCGACGCGGAAACGTCCCAGGCTCTGATTGCCGAGGCGCGGCAGGCCGTGACCAACAAGCAGCTGTACGGGGCCCAGACTGAGGGCGAGGAAGAGGAGAGCGCCAAGCCGTTCAGCTCCCAGCTAGGGGAGAAATTCCAGACGTGGACGTTATGATATGTATTTCTAGAGATTATTTTTTTTCAAGCTGGAAAACACGCGTATGTAAGTCCATGCTGCCCCCCTTGAGGGTGCGGGGGGCGAGCGGGTGTTGCTGCGGGCTAGCCAAAACGCCTAGACCAGGGTCTTGCGCGAGCCCTTGAAGAAGTACTGCACAATAGTGACGTTGATGCCGGCCAGGCCGACGATCAGCAGCAGCTCGACGATGCAGAACCAGAACACGCGGCTGGACGTCGAGGCCACTGTGGCTTCGTTGCGCATGTTGCGGCCCTTGTAGTACTGCAGCGAGTGCACGAGCTCGTTGACGTGGCTCTCGAGCGAGTTCACGTAGCGCTCCAGCCCTTCGGTGTTGGACTCGCCGACCACGGCGGGCAGCTCGGCCAGCAGGTACTTCTGGTCGATGTCAAACTCGAACTCGATCTTCTTTTCTGTGAGGGTAGACATCTCGTTGTAGAAGCAGAGCTCGTACTCGCCCTCATACTGCGATTTGAACGCGAACTCGTTCGAGTTTCTCTTCTCGTCGCGCTGGATGATCACGCCGTTGGGGCCTTTGGCCGTCACGTCGATGTCGAAGTTACCGCCAGACAGCACAAAGTACGACACGCCGATTTGCGAGCCCACGGAGTGGGCCTGGTTGTAGAAGCACAGCTTATCGTTGGCAGGAACAACCACAGTGATAGGGGTCGCCGCGACCACGGTGAGCATCGTCCACAGCATGTTGAGCAGCAGCATTTTGACCTCGGGTTGCCAAAGAGGTGGAGTTTGACGTTGACGGGATGTAGACTGGGCAAGCCACGTAAAACCGGCCGTCACGTGAGGAGGGCAAGGGTGTGCCGGGAGCGGGGGGTGCTTGCCACGCTCGCGCGGGCACCTTAGGGTGTATCAGGGCGCGCGGGTCAAACGGAGTCATGCAGGTTGTGCGGGCCCAAGAGTATGTGCTGAACTCTTTATGTATCAAGGAGACCAATATTGAGTCCTCGTTGCCTTGAGTCTTATTTTGTCTTGTTTATCATGTTATATTATATTATTTCATCTTGTTCGAAATCTTTTTTGGGGGTTTGTGCTTTTCTTACCTCCCTTGCGAGCTGCACGCTCCTGAGGTCCCACACGTGACGCGTGCGCGTTCCTAGCGTTTCGCCAGGCTGCCCAAACATACACATACTCCCTCAACCGGCGACCTATACTCGCAGATGGTAGCAAACGAGCCGGCCAAGGATTATGGTCGGCTGCGGACAAAGGACTCGGTAGTTGAAGAAGAGCTCCAGCGACTCGAAGAGTCCTCTACTGGCTTCTCCAGTATGTTTTTGCTGCTGGATAAGATTGGTGAAGGCACGTTTAGTTGCGTGTACAAGGCCGTCGACCTCGAACGCGATCGCTACGACCGCGCCTGGGAAGACCACGTCTGGCGCGCGCCGCGTACGCTGGCGAACGACCCCGACGTGTTTGAGGGCCTGGCGATAGAAAGCGACATGGACTCGGACCGGTCGGAGCCTGCTGAGCCCCTGGAGCCCGAGATAGGCACGCCGGGGGACGACGCGATGGCAGGTGCCGTGCAGCATGCTGGTCCGGGTGACGCGCTGATGAGCGACGCCGATGTTCCTATATTAGACCTGAGCAGTTCCGCTGCGGGCGGAATATCCAAGCAGGCGGCGCCAAAAACGAACCCGGGGCCGCCTCCCCTGGTGGCCGTCAAGCGGATTCACGTAACGTCGTCGCCCACGCGGATAGCGAACGAGCTGGAGATCTTGAGCGCGCTCTCCAGCAGCCCGCTTGTCTCCCATGTGATCACGGCCCTGCGCGACCAGGATCAGGTATTTATTGTCATGCAATACGTCGCGCACACGGATTTCCGGGCATTCTACGCGACCTGCACCAGCCGCACCATCAGAGGGTATATGGCCGAGCTCCTGGCGGGGCTCGAGTTTGTCCACTCCCACGGAATCATCCACCGCGACATGAAGCCTACCAATTTCCTTTACGACCTGCGCACCGGCCACGGTGTGATCGTGGATTTTGGGCTTGCTGAGTTCGAACAACCCGACGGGTCCTGCCCCTGCACGGAGGGTGGCTGGGCCCACACGCCGTACGCGCAAGCGCCGCTGCAGCAGGGCCACCGTAAAGACGATCCCCGGCCTGGGCGGCGCGCCAATCGGGCAGGCACTCGCGGGTTTCGAGCGCCTGAGGTCCTATTCAAGTGCAACGCGCAGACCACCAAGATCGATATTTGGTCTGCTGGTGTCGCACTCCTAATATTTCTGACGCGGCGCTTCCCGTTTTTCAACTCAATGGACGACAGTGAAGCCCTCGTGGAAATTGCGACATTGTTTGGCCGGGCGAAGATGCGCAAAGTTGCCCTGTTGCACGGTTCAATGTTTGAAACTAGCTTGCCCACGATTCGTGAGAACGGACATTCGCTCAACCAGATTATCAATTGGTGCAATAATCGCCGTCATGACGACCCGCAAGACACAGACCCGCAGGCAATCGACCTCCTGGTGCGCCTGCTGGAGCCGGACTTTGCCAAACGGCTGTCGGCCAAGGACGCGTTACGTCATCCGTTCTTCAGCCAGGTCTCAAGCGGCTCGCCCGAAACGCTCGGCTCAACTATTGACTCGGCCGGATCGGTGACTCCTATCGTTCCCAGCCACTAGCTTTCTCTCAACTCTGCTAATACTCCGAGATTCTGAGGCTAAAGTCTCAGAGTTCTTGACTGAGCCATCGGAAATGTCCTATAATAACATTGGTCTAGGGTCTGTGCGAGGGACGGGAACCAGCGGATACGTCCAGGCCAACGCAGCCCAGGCTAAGACTCAGTATTCCCGAATCACGGAGGCAAGCCACGAACGTAAGACTGCCGGAGCGTCCGAACAGCGGCGACCGGACGCAGCAATTCTTGCACACGAGGAGGCCCGCAAGATCGAGGGCCGCTTGTACGACTTGCGCGAGCAGCTCGAGGACAGCGGGGTAGACTCCGAGGAGATCGAGGCCCGGCTCGCGGAGGAGCGGCCCAAGCTCGAGAAGATGTTTGCCGCTACCCGCGAGCGCCAGGCCCGCATCGACGCGCGGCCCCGCGCTAGAGGCGAGGGCGCACCAGAGCTCGAATATTGAAGCTTGATTGGCGTGCGGTGTAGCGAGGACAAAAGTGTTCAATCGCGATTAGAGCAACGACTGATACTGGCCGCTACATATCTATTATATTGTATACATGCATGCCCATAGGGATGTAGCATGACCAAAAAAAAAAGAGCAGAGAGTTAGCATGCGCTCAAGACATAAATCCAGGGCATTTTCGCTCGCCCCCGCCTCACACCGACGGCCCGTAGCGGCTCAAAATGCCCGCTTTTCGCGGAATACCGGCTGCTCGTCGTCGGGCACGAGCTGCGCGTTGGCGGCCTCGACAAACGCCTGGAGGACCTCGTCCTGGGACTTGCCGGCAATGTTCAGGTTCTTGGACGCGCCATCGGCAAATGTGAGTTTAAGCATCGCCGGCTCGTCCTCGACCGTGCGGATCACCGAGATGGCGAGCGCCGGATTGTGGAACTGCACTGACGGCAGGCTCTGGCGCCAGAACCGCTTGGCGCCGAGCGCCCGCTCGCGCACGGCCCGATGGAAGGAAAGGTTGACCGCTGTGAGCTGCGGATCAACACGGATCGCAGCTGGACCACGGGAAATCGCAGTCAAGCGAGCCAGCTGGCGCTGCACGCCTTTGGGCAGGGCCATGTTTTGTGTTTCTCTATGCTGCGGTAGTTCGAGCTGTGTGCCTGTATGACTCTGGGCTCCCGTCTCGTACCCGCAAGTAAAGTTTGCTGCTCGGCCGTTTGCGCTAGAGAGCCGAGTTGCTGAGGAGGGCAGCGCCAGTTTGTTGGTCGGTGAGCTTGTTCGCGCGTGCGTCCAAGCAGACCCGTGAAATTTCCAGTCAGCTTTACGGCAGTCCCAGCCCAGCCAAGCCTTGAAGCTTCCCCC